>CAEGAF010133105.1:0-17900 GCA_903067075.1 Micropoecilia bifurca | reverse complement strand
ATGAAGTTGATTGAAAGCGCTAAGAGCGTTCTACTAGTTCTTATTGGTTGTTTTGGTCAGAACGCTGCATTACTTTAACCAGTAATAGTAGTTCAGGAAGGAGATGGAGGAGATTGATGGTTTTCATAGACTATCTGTCTCATAACAAGCTGCTATGACATGGTGACAGCTTTAACAAATATGGATAAAACATATTTTTTATTAAAGTTATGTACTGCAGCTTGAATAAAATACAACTACATATCATTTTTGAGAAGTCTGAATTGCTTTATGTGTTTTTTGCTCATTTTACTGTTGCTCATGGTGAGACATTTCAGTAACTTAAACAAATAGAAAAAATGTAAGCAACCTACTTGTATACTGGATGTGAACTGTTGGATGTTAAATTTATGAGCAGTAAATATTGTTCTAATTATCAGTATTGAACCAAAGAAAGTAAGGCAGATGCAAGCCTTTAAAATTGTGACGCTTTTTATGGGTCAAATAGACTCAAAAAATTATAACACCAGCTGTGCAGGGGGGTCCAAACAAATTGTTTGTCAGGTGGCCCAAGACTCCTGGCGGAGCCCCTGAATGGGACTAATTTATTGGTGGAGAAGCATTTAAATGTTGACTTTAAATTGATTTACTGTGCAGCTTTGTAAAAGTTGGAGCTAAGCCTGAAGCCAAACCAATTTGTTGTTCTGTCTATGCAGTAGCCCTCACCTACGCTCATGAGATTAGGGTCATAATTAAAAGGACAACATCACCAGTTCTGGCAGCTGCATTAGGTTTCTTCTGAAGTGTGGTGATTCTCTGCCCAGTCTATCAGATGAGTATTATTCATTAGAGATACTGGGAATGCAGGGAGGAGCTTGAGTGTCTTTGGGGGCATAAATGTCTGGATGTCCTCTCTGAGAAAGAACACCTCCACAATGTAACCTCAAACAAGCAGAGATGGATGGACATATGGATGAAGGTTTAAGGTTTTAAAACATTTCACATTAGTTTGTTAGAGGCAGAATATTCCTCTTTTTCTCCATCCTACTCTGTTTCTTTGCACTTAGTCACAGCTCCTTTGGGAGTGTTTCTTCAGAGAACAAATTAAATGTATGCAGTGTTAAAGTGCAGGGAGAAGCAAATTCACATAACCAAGAGCAACACAACCCACCACATGAATGTTAGCACTTTAACAAGGCTTTTCTGCTCACCCAAGAGCCAGCTTTGTGATTCGGTTCAAGAAATTCCAGTGAAAAAGAACATTTAACCTTCGGAGGGTTAAAGGGGAGTTTTGGAAGAGGAACAAACTTTAAAATACTACTTTACAGAACAAAAACATAATAATTAGATTATTTTTTTCATTGCTTTAACTCTAATTACTCTAACAATTTTCGAGATAACTTGAGAAAAGCATTGCAGATGAGAATAAATTGAGGCAAATGCAATTAACATTTACAGAAAGAGCAGAAGAAAATATCATGTTTTTTATAAGCTCAGTTCCAAAGCACTGGTTTTGCAGTTTGTTTGTCTTTAATAGAAGCTTTCAATGCCATTTTAGAATCAAGCTCTAATATATTTTATTTCATTTATTCAAGTGTGTGTGACACGGGGAACAATATTAGCAGAAACCCCCAGACCTCCGTTTTCTCAGCTATTTCTGCAAATATTGCATCTTTGAAATTAATTAAACACGTATCAACACATATCTGGTGAACTGTTACTTTGATACTTCTTATTTGAAAACAAGCCTATTCTTCATACCTGATTTTAAGTGTGCTGTAATGAGACACATATTATTGTCTCCCACATAATTAATAAAACTATAAACAACTACTGTAACCTCACCTATCTGACAATACTTAAGGTAAGTAACACTCAGGGTGAGATAATTTTAGTAATTTAGTAAATTCAGTTTTATGTAAATACTTGAAACCAGAGGATTTTTTTATGAGAAGACATTATTTAATCGATGTGGCTTGACATTTGATTATGTTATAAGTTTAGTCAGTGGGAATAAACCTTCCAAAAGCCTGGGAAGAGCCAACTCCTCAAATCATAAAGGATGAGTATATTCCCTGATCACACAAGATGCTTATGTGGCTAAAAGCATCACAAAGGTCTTTTGTGCTCATTTTGGCACAAGAAACACACCTGACCATCTGCGAACCATATTTACTGAGTACATATTTAAAATGGAGCTTATGATCAGTTTAGTAGTATACCTATGCATTCAATCACTCTTTAGGAAGACAAATTCTTCTTTCTACCTTTAGAGCTTACAGCACATGTCCAGCAAGCAACAGCTCATTTGTATAACATGTTGTTATGAACATAAAAAAACTCCAGGTGTTCCTTAAATTTTCTAAAGCAACTCATATGATTTGCATGTTGCAGCTCCAACGGCTCCATTGAGCGCTGGCACAACAGAGCTTTTGAATTTTCTCCAAAACAAATGTGTTTCACTTTGGACCTTTTGGTATTTCCTGTTCAGGTCAGCTTGGCAGTATCAAGATCCTCATTGGAAAAAAAATCAATTAACTCATCACAGTTGTTTAGAAAACAATACTCTGAACAGAGTGAATGCAGATTTGTTCCATGTAAAAATGATTTTCCCAACAGCCGTTTTTTAAAATCTCTTTCTCTTTCTCACTGTTTTTTCAATGTCACATGCTGTTTTTAATTTGTTTTCTTTAATTATGTAAAGCACCTTGAAATGCCTTGCTGTTGAAATGTGCTAAACAAATAATATTTGATTGATTAATTTCTGTTTTTGATCATTTTGCACAACATTTTGTTTTAGATCAGCTAGTCATCAAGGTTGGTCTCCAAATGTTCTGATCAGTTTCTGCTGTATTTCTTAATTTATTCTGGGTCTTTTTTAAGACACAACATTCTCAAATGTACACAGTTTATGTTCAAATGTGTTGCACATTTAACACGTTCTTTACCACTACTTTTTACAATATTACAGTTAGCTGCTGAATAAAGCAATAAGAGGTGAGGCAGTATGCGGGTAATTTCTTACCGTTGTTGCTTTGGTAATGTTCTAGCAGAAGGAGGAAGTTCATGCAGAACATTTTACACCAACTGTTTTACAATTTGTGCCCAGAGGAGCACAGAGCTTTAATAGGACTAGCAGCAAGTTAACATTAGCTTATGCAGTTGGGGGCATTTAATACCTTATCACTGTAGAAAAGGGAGCTTAACTCACCTTGTTAAAGTTCTTGTAACCATAATTGTCTCACAGTTTAAGTTTCTTTACAACGTTTTTTAGAGCTACTCAGGTTTCTAACCATTTTGTAGCCACAGCTTCCACAAGAAGTCATTGACAATATCTGGCCTTTTCTGTTTGTCTTAATTCATGGGCAAAATTCTTTTAAATAATGCTTTTGCCTTCTTGGTCACATTGCATCACACAGTTAATCTAATAGCTTACCTTTATTGTTTTCATTCTTATCTACAATGTGTCCTGCTGCGGTAGATGGAAGGCTAGGTTTTGCAGTGATGCTGTATGAATGTGAGCTTACTTTTATGCATGTGCACGTCCAAATTTTGTAGTTTGACTTTCAGCTATATAATATCAATCGTTTTTGCGAGACACAAACTTTGTTTACTAGCTGAGGAAAAAAAAGGGCTTGGGTTTCTAGTGGCAAAGAGCAATATACAATGTTACAATATATGTTTTATGCTTTGAAATGCTAAACGTTTTGATGTTGTAGAAAAAGGTGGTCACTTTGCGAAACTTCACTGAGCTTCGCGCTAACATGCAGCTTCCACTGAAAAACGCACCAGATGTTTGCAGCTGTCACTTCCAATCTGACGTTGTGTCATTGTCAGGTTTTGAATTTCCACCAACCCTTTGTAAACACAATTATTTCTTCTGCTCGGAAAAACAATGACTTCTCTGTAATTACTGTAGCTGTTTTTGTAGCTGCAGCGTAGGCGTGAACACAGGGTTAGAATTTCAAGCCAGCCGGGTGTGCAGACATTCATGACAACACTTGGCACTTTTCTGCGTCTTCTCTCTCTTTGTAGGGACTTAGAGCTAACAAGAACAGTTTCAGGGGATAGCAGAATGTTCATGAAAGATAACAGAAATTCTTTTAGTATTTCAAGTACTCACAAGGCGACAGTACATCACATGGTCAGTGTTTGGGGTGTTATTTGATGACTGTGTATAGTGTGAACTAGAGATTACACTACTTTGGTTAATCTTAAGGAACAGTTTCAGAGTGTATGCTTTGTTTTACACCCAGAGCAACGGGGCTTTTAAGATGCTAAGACAGCTGCTCATAATGAGTCTATAAAACTGGCTCATGTTTTCAGGCCATCACTGTTATGTCCCTATGGTGATGGATGCTCTGCCGAGGCCTGTGCAGCATTAGTCCTTGTATAACTATAAATCAAAATTTGAACCATTGGCACAAATCAATAGATGTTTTTTTTCACATTATCTCATATGACTCTAGATTTTAGCTCCATTAGCTGCATTATTATTCTACAAATAAACAGGACATTTATTAATCTGAATATTTTTAAGTACTATATTAATTGAATTACAACCAGATTATATATTCCTGCCCTGCAGGTTGAGCAAGCATATCTTGAAAAGTGTTGTGTTCTTTTCTCTCTGCCCTGCAGTACTGGGTTTATCTACTTTTTACACATCATAATAGCTTAACTCATTCGTGGTATTTGGGCAAATATCCCATATTTCTCTTGCTAGATGCAAAATGGAATTAACTGTGCAGATTCAACCCTTATTTCCCATAATTTCCCATTCTCTCTGCTCTTGCTCAATTACAAATTGCCTGAAGAAAAGATGGGAATGAAGGCAAGCCTGCAGGAGTCCAGAGCATAATTTACAGCAAAGCCTTCATTACCTGTGTTTGAATTTCATGCTCTTTAAACTCTTTATGAGAACATGAGATTCACAGGAGTTATTTTTTTATGCAGAGATGGATATTATCACCCAGGTGGCTTGTTAAAATGTTATACGGATAAGATATAACTTATCCGATTCCTAGGAGTTCTTACATTATAAATCGCATGTATGAAAGGTAATCAGTCATGTTCTCCTGACAGCCTTGTTCTACACTTAAACAGGGCCCATATTGGCAATATACATGTAGCTTTATTATGACATGAACAAAGATTAATTTCATCTTTGCTAAAACCTAATTTCTAGCTACTGCTGGGGCTACAGCCTGGAATAATGATAAAATACCAATGAATAAAGACAATATTCGAAAGTAAGACAGTGAAACCAGCTCACCATTTTAAAATGAAAAGAAGCCATCAGACAGGGTAGATGCTAATTCTTCTCCCCAAATATGTAGCTAAACTTTGCAGCAGCACTCGTTCTATTAGGATGTCAGTAAGTTTGTTTACTGACACAGTATACAACACAGGTGGAATTCAATTCTAAACATTAATTTGCTCATACAAATATTTAATTACAATGAAAAGATTAAGAATAAAACTATCAACTAGGATCTTGAGAAACAACAAACAAGGTTTTATACTGATCTCTTGTATCCTAAGAGTCAGTGGAGCAAAGTCCCAGAAGGAAACTACTTCACCTCTTTATAGTAAGGCTGTTCACCTTTGGTCAGTGGTTGATAAAATATACTCCCAAGGATCAGATGCATTTTAGATAGCTAGATGGAATGATATAATTCATCGCTCTACTGAAATAGTTTGATTCACTTATTTCAAGGCAAAAGCAGTGTAATTTGGTTTGACTCAGTGCAACAAGAAAGAAGAGACAAAATTCAGTATTTAGTTAAGCAAACCTAATTAACTGGTGTAAATCTATTAATACTAACATACCTTAGGGCCAGAGATGAAAAAGCTCTGTCCTACTTCAATGAAGACGAACTAACAGATTCTCAGGTTGAAATTGACGTCTATAACCTGATGTTTGATCTTTTAAAAGCTGACACAGTTTTATCTTTGGAAGTGCAAATACTCTAAAATATTCAAAAATCTACTAAGAGCCAAAGTAAATAATACAAAAGGTGTGTTATGAGCTATGAAGATATAGAGTCTGCCCAGTATAAATAGCTTAGACAAATATCCGTCTTTGTTATACATGGTGGCCAAACACATCTTTAATAACCTTAATTATATATTTTTTTCCTTTTATATATCACACATAATTCCTTGCTTATCATAAATTTAGAAGACTTAATCTCAGCATGAGGCCAACAGGGAGGGGCACAGAGTTCCTAGAACATAATACCTTTATGGACATTTTAGAGAATCATGATTTGTGCAAGATTACTTAAAGAAAAAATAGTCATGGGTTTAATAAACCAAAATAAAAGGCATGAAGATATTAAAAAAACGTGTGACTTCAACAAAGAATTGCAATAAGCAGTTACAGACACTGTGCAGATAAAGATGTTGGCATCTCTTAGATTTTTAATTCTTTTAGAGGGTCACTGTTCATCTGAAGGTTTTCACAAATGGATTTGTCCAGCAAAATATTGTCCCATAATTATAATAATTATGGTAATATTACTTTCAATCTTTGCCCAGCATGTTGCACCTGAGGCAATGAAACAGTGCACTTGTTTATATGAATAGAAATGATGAAATTGGAACCTCTCAAAGAGTTTTCCATCTCATTGTGGAAGCTTTTTAACTGCTACACCTTGCGACTTTACATTTACAGCAAGGACAGCACTCAAAAACTGATTCCCATTTCAGCCCTTGACGATCATTCGCAGCCCTCCATCTATTCTCTGTGTTTACAATCTTAGCCATTTCTAAGGTGCAGAGTAGGAGCATCTGGCTTTTGTAATATTTTTAAAGGCCAAACATTTTTAAAAAACAAAAAACATTGAAGTGCTAAGATTTTAAACACGCAAATGTGTCTCCTCAGTTAACATAGTTAGTGCTGCATTGAGATGTTCATTAATATAAATTAATTTCAAAAACAGAATCATACATACCATAACAAGATCCATTTGTTATCTGTAAAAATGGAGGTTTGCCAGTTGTTCGTGTGTCTGCATGATTAGGTGTGTATATGTAGAGGTGCACACTTGTTAGAGTGGCAAGAAAGGCAGAAAACCTGCAACACACGACTCCCAAGAGCGCCAAAGGACAGGTGGATTCAGATAGAAGGCCGCAGCAGCCCCAGGCAGACAGCCAGAAGGCATCATCCCAGGGCAGCCAGACACCCTACAAAGATGTAGGTTGGTTGTTAGTGACTCACAGGGGCAGCATCCCCCAGGCCAAAGAGAAACTGGGTGAGAAAACCTCCTCTTCCCATCCTTGACCAGACTAATAACTCCAGCAGCAAGAACACCCAATGCCAAGCACCGACACACCAGGGCACCCAGAACTCAGAAGGACCAAGGCAGGGAGGGCAAATTACCAGCTCACCTGGTGAGCTACCCCCTTCAAAGTCGAGAGCGAAGGACGCCAACAAGAGCCCAGAATAATCCCTGTGGCTCATAGTCGACCTGACAAATTTATGGGAGCTCTAGGCCATCTGACGGGATACCACCATTGTGGGACATTGCCCCAGTACCTGCACATTTATGTCTGATTGCCCATCAGCTACTTAAAGGGTTATTCTATTTCTCAGTAATAAATTTATCCTCACATAGGGGTGATATCAGGAGCTTGGCTCAGGTACAGTTAACCGTGAGAAACAAAAATATCTAGGAGTGAATGTAAGGGCAATGAACAGGGAATCAACCAGCTATTATCCTGCTTCTGTGCACACTCCAAAGGGAGGTTATAAGGAAAACTGCGTTGTAACCTCCCATAATCCATCTGATGTAGCTGACCTGGAGTTCTGATCCCTTTTTGCTAAAAGCAGGTATCTGTTTGACTTGTGAACGTTGAGCTCATACAGTTTAAAAGGGATGAGGTGAAATAGACAAATGGTATACAGCATGCTATAGAAGAAATGCTGCATTTTATAGCTGACAAACTGGATGCAATCGTGGGATTCAACCCCTTAGTTGTCATGATGACACCCGTGTCCTTATGGACACATTGATTTACATCCAAGCACTTTGAGGGTGATGGTAAAAGGGTTAAAAGGATTTGTCCTTGCTGAACAATGGGAGTGCAGTATTGAGTTTGGCCCCATTACAAATTCAGCAATTCCTTTTTTTCTTTTACTGCTGTAGATGATGTTCATTGATCTGTGAAATTATCACCCACCATTAGAAGACCGAGCACATACTTCAGACACCATGAACTCTCAATCAGGCTTGAGGAAGTCCAACACCCAAATAGTAATATTCATCACAATGTACCACATTGATTTAGATGGATAAGCATATTAAAATAGTTTTTAACAACTCTGCATGCCCTCAAGTATTTTGTAGGGAGTATTATGATTAAAATGACCAACTAAATTTATCGCAGTAGACTGAAAATCATGGTTATCATTTCCAAGTCAGTTAGTGCAATCATCTTTTTGTAGTAAAGCCCAAACATTTATTGACTGAAGCAACTGACTAAAGTAGGACTGCTGTCATTTCCAATCCAAGGCAGTTGCTAGTGCAAGGCAATATGAGCTGCATAGAGATTAAGTACGATTATATCTAAGATACACATCATCCTTTGACTGAGGATAGATTTTATCTTTAAAAGCTGAATACTCATCTTTTTAGCGGCATACAGGAGAGGAAAAGACTCACGATGCACATGAACTATTGGATCTTTATTTTGTGGTAGTGAATTATGATGCATTTTGAAACTGAAGACATGTCTAACTGGGGTTAGATTATTGAATCTGATAGGCAGTCAACCTCTTCAATTTGAGGTACACCGTGTCAAAAGCTGAGCAGATCCCCACAGTCTCCTTGAACCTCTCCTGACTCACTTACATCCTGATAAGTGCTAGGATTGATCCTGAGTTCATTTTCTTGCAGTCGCCGCCCCTTCAGTGATCCCTATAATTGCTGTGGGGCTACAATGTTATTATTTGGACAACATCCAGTCAGTGCACTTCAGATAGCTAGCACACCTTTGCATTTTTAATGTGACCCCTAAAGCATTTAGTAGAGTCATTGCATTAAGCCTATTCGGTTTTGTCGATGCACAAATTGAAATCATTGATTTGGGATGGAGGTCAAAGGGGATGACAAATAGCTTTTTTCTAAAGACCTCATCACTTCTCGCTAATGTTTTATCCTTTTCATTAGAAGGAAAAAAACCTAATATATCTACATTTTTTATTAATATACAACAGCTCATAAAAAACCACCCCATACTTAAAATGTACTAAAATCAAATCCTTCCAGACACATTGTCAGCAGATCTTAGTTTGAATAAATGTTCACACTTTAAGGTGGTGCTATGCTGTTTGGGTCAGAAAAAGGTTTCAATGTTCAACTATGCAACCTATGCTGACGGTCCTTTTGATAAATGAAAGTCAGCTGAATTGTGGCAGCCCACCAGAATGAAAAGGACTGTAAATAACATTAAGGTTAGAAGAAGCAGAGCATGCCTTCTTCAATCAAGAAAAAGACACAAAGGTGTGTTGTTTGGCTAGATTTTTACTCAAGGAATAAAGAAAGAGAAAGGAAGAAAGAAAGGAAGAAGGACAGAAGGGAAGAAAGAAGGATTTTACTTTATTACTTTCATGTCTGGCTTTTGTATAGTGAAAATCTTTGTATATCTTGTGTTACTTCAATTGTCTTCCCATAGTACAAGACAAACACATCCAGTTCATACCCAGAAGAAGGTATGGATGAATTTGATAATTTACACATAAAACTGAAAAAGCACTTAGTCAGCAGAAGGAAAAAACTTCATGGGTTGTGCTTATCCATTGTACGATTTGATCAATTTGAGAAACCTAATATTAAATCTCTACATATTTGTAATTATTATGCATTATTTATAACCCTTCCTCACTCTATTGTTTCACTTCTCTGTTTGGTATTTTGTCATATTTTTTCTGCTTCTGGTATTTACTAATACTAATAGTATTTACTCAGGAGATTTATAAGCCCAATATAAAATATAAAAATGTTAAACAAATAATATATTTTTCAGTTCTCTATCATGCTATGTAGGTATTTTGGTGGAGTTATATTTATATTTGTATGTTGTTATAATTTATTGATTTCAGAATTTGTATGTTTTACACACGTAATTTTTGATAAGTTATCTGATGTGATAAAATGTGTTTCATTGCCTGGGTATCATGTTTTTGTGGATATTTTCAATTCATTTGCTACTTAGTTATGTGTTTTGCACTGCCCATTAAAATTATCTGGTCTGCTTAAAACAGGTGACTCTTGAAAATTCAACTCTATTTCAGTAAAATTTACCCATATAAATATAAGTATAGTAAATTACACAAGATATATGAAATCTAAAATGACCACTATTTATTTTATTAAGTATATTGGAAGTCTATTGCTGAATAAAGTGCATTAAAAATGGCTGAAATAGAAGTGTTTTCCTTGAATGTACAGAGAAGAACTCACTTTTCTACCTTTTTTATTCCCCCTCCTCATATTTCATGAATTGCCTGGCTCCATGCCCAAACACAGAGAAGGTAACATCTGTCTCCTGGATTTGCTTCTGGACAAGAAAACACACCTACTGTATTTTGCCTCCAGGTTCAGTTAACTGGCAGATGGGCAAACTCATAAAATGGCCATGGTATCTGAATGATGTGTTATATTTTTGAATTGCATATTTTCACTTTAAAATGAAAGTTTGAATGAAAAATATTGTGGTTTTCAGAAAGCTTTAATTGGTTTTGTTTCCTCTAGTCAGAAAACAATTGTAGGTCAGATTGTTATGTGCTAATTTAATCTATTTGTTTTTCTTCTTGTTAGTTCGATAATTGATTTGTTTAAAGGAAAAATGGCACAATTATGGAGGACTATGTTAGAGATTTATGTATTTTTACCTAGATATTCTGTCATGTCTGTTATATCTGAGTCTTTTCAATTGTTTATATTTTTTTTAAGAAGTTGGTTGTGGGTAAAGAAAAGAAATGTGAAAATCTTTTACCTGAGGTGATAAACAACACAGTCCAGCCTTTCCTTCAATTGACATACAATTGGTGTAGTACAAAAAACATTTCAGAGTTCAGGCAGACTGGAAAACGTTTATATAAATGCAGTATATGTGGTGTTTAGTATTGTGACGTTATGGTAATCCTTGATACTAAAAGCATATCTGTTCTCTCTTGACTTTTAATGAAGGATGATGGTTGGGTGTAACACATGACTTTTTATTTTCCAGACTAGAGTTCATCATTTATCTTCGAGTGTCAAATAATGCCCCTTATTTACATTTGGCATTTGAGTTCTTATATTTGAATAAAAATCACATCAGTATTTTATATTTACATCTACATGTAACAACACACGTATATATGTTGGCAAAAAATCTAAAACCTGATTGTCTCTGTGTTGGTTCCCCATATTGGAAAGGCATATTGAGAGAAGCTTTAGATCCAAGATTCTCAGGTATGATGAGTTGTTCAGTGTCAGCTATCATAATTGTTTATATTTAAGTAAACTAAAGTACATCATAAGTAAGTATAACAGAACCTACTGCTAATAAACTTAATCAGAAACTGCTCAAAATTTTGCGTTTGCCACAAATAGAGCCCAAAAATAAAAATAAATCAGAACCACTTTCTTTTTCTTTCACTAAGAAAGTTAAGAGCTCTCACTATGAGTAGCTCCATCCTGCATGGCAGAGCTTTGATTCATAGAATGGTGGCCTCGTGGCCAATCAGAGGCGATTTTGTCATAATGTCATACCATTATGACAAAAAAGAGAGGTGAGAGTCTGTCCAGTCCGTAGTCAGTAGAAAGAAGTGAGGAGAAGAGTGCATCACAAAACTATGCTGGACATAAGTAAGAATGGTTGTTATTGTAACAAACCAAACACATTAAATTATGTAAGTATAAGACTTCTCACATAAATACTAAATGCAAAAATATTTATTAGCATACAAAACATTTGACATGTCAAACTACCACACTAAGTGAGATTATGAATTATAATAAATCAAGAGCCATTTGGGAGCCAAAAGAGCTGGCTCTTTGAAAGCAGCTGAACTGCCCATCACTAAATGACTTTCTGTATGACAACAAAGCTCTTGTTGTCATACAGAAAGCCATCCTGATTAGTCAGCGCAGTCTTCCTGTGCACTCAGAGGTCTTAAGATGACTAACTCACTGATCCACCTTAGTTAGTTTATCCAATTAACATCCAGATGTTGTTGTGCCTAAGTAGGCCTGGAGATTATGTAATTTATCAGCAAGGCGAATGTTTAAGCAGAGGCATTAAAGACAAAGATCAATACCATGTGGAACATTGTTGAGACAACACAGAAGAGGCCACAAGAAAAAAAAAACATCTGAAACTAAGATACTGTAACTGTTGCATGTACAAACAAATATCTAAACTGTAACTTCCTTATCCCTGCAAATTTATTTGCTAAGCCAATCAAATAAATAAGACATATTAACACAAAATACAAAAAAGTGTGGGTCATTTATATAGAATATTGTACATCTCTCTGTGAGGAACATCTACTTATGTTAGTCAGTTGTATCTCATGTTGTGGCCAGGCCAAGATGACAATGCGGTTTTTGATTTCTGTATCAAAATATGTTAAGCAGTTATCATTTAATATAGTGGTAAAAGAGTAGCAAACACATAAAATGTTTGGCAATTTCAATAGTAAATGTGTGAAACTTTTTGTTTCTCTACTTTAAAATCTCTAAGCTTGCTTTTGCCAACTGTGTCCTTCCGTTAGTTTCACTCGACCAATGTCATCATTAATAATGAACAAAAAAGATCTTGCTAAGCTATTTGTCGTTAATATTTCAAAAAGACTTTTTATCAGCAGTGGACCTCCCTAACCTTTAACTTTTCCGCAGCAACCAGTACTGTCTATCACAAGAATGGGGCAATGTCAATTTTATCTAGGCATGTCAATCACAGATCTTCAACTGTTACGTGATATTGGCAGTTTTGTTTAATCACACTGGTCAAATTTGGTCAGATTTTGTTTATTATTATTATTGTTTAAGTTACACTCAAGTGGTAACATTACCATTTATTTTAAGCTAAACGCTTTTGAAGTGATCTATTGTAGTGGGAGTGTGCTATAAAGTTAATTATATTGCAATAAAAGCTGTGTTTAGTCATTAATTCTTTTAAGACATTCAAATTATTCACCGTAAAGGTGACCACTAGAAATACAAACGGAATGTATATTTTAAAGTTTACTTTTACACTTGTTTTTTCTTTGAAGCTCATGCAGACTCCCAAAATATTATCTTAACTGTTAAAGTAACATTGCCATGAAAAACAAATTATATATACTCAGCCAAAAAAGTCAGTAGATCCATTGTACAATATATTCTAATTTAATGATTTAATATTTTAGCTTTTCTGTTGTGAGAAATCCTTATTTTTCTGTGTACAAGGTAAAACACAATAATGCTATTATTTTTTTATCTGTAGGCTCAAAAGCAAAAATGGGAAGTTAGAAATACAGACTGACAGATGACAAACATCATGACAACGCATATGGCCTCAAGGATTTCTCACATTTTGGACTTGTATTGAAATGTAATTTGCTATTCCATATAAAATTATAAGACCATCCTGGATATTCATTCTGTAGATGAGTGATGGAAATGATATGTAACATTTATTCATCTAGGTTTAAATGTAAACTGAAAGCATTTAGCAAGTTAGCATAGTCGTTTAGCACATTTGCAAAATATGCAAAATAGCATCTTGGTAAAGTTCGTGATTTCATATGTTACTGTAAAAAATGGTTTTGACTGCTGACTCATATTAATAAAATCTATATTTCTGGAGGATTTCTGCCATCCCAGTGGACACCATGATAATTCCCTCAGTATACTGCAGTACTTATAAGCTTTGAATAATAAACCTAGAAAAGAGGAGCAGGGATAGAACAATGACCTTGATGTCAAGGTAACCTTAGCAGGATGATCAAAGGGATCCTGATTTTACTTTGTTTTCATTCAGAGAGGCAACTGAAGGCTTAGCATAATGACTGAGTGCCAAATCTCAACAGGAACAGATGGGCTTCTCTAAATTTCAAAACTTAGAGTGTGTTTCTGACGCTTTCTCCCATTACCCCCCTCCAAAACTAAAATAATGAAACAATTGATAAGGTCATTGGGGAGTGTTTAGTCACTGTTGAACACCTTTAGGAGGCGGGAGAAATAGAACTGTCTTGCAGAGGCATGGCAGCGTATCAGAGTGCACCAGCAGTCAAAGCGAGTTCAGGCGAGACAAGCTGTAAGTGGATCCTCCACCTGATGTCCACATCAGTTTCATCTGACTGATTTCTGTCTCCACTGGTCCCAGACGAGAGGCTGCGGAGGAGAATGGGGCACCTGCTCATCACCAGCAGATGGCCGTAACCTATTCATTCTCACTTGTCTTATGTTCCACTCTCTGGTTATTCGACAACTCTCTGGTTGGGCTGTACAGGGTTGAAGCTGTGGAACAGGAGCTTTCTGCAGTTCTTTAAAGATACAGTTTTGAACGTAGTCACTGTTTTTCAGACGTCCTGAGAAAAGTTTGTATCCTGAAATTGACCCACATCCTTCAGTCAACAAGGGGTGTAACTTTGCCAACGGTATGCAAGTTTCTTTTGAAATGACAAATTTATATGCATAACATATGACCTGAATAAAATCCTGTGCAGCTAAAACACATTTTTCCAAGCCTATAAATGAGATAAAACTGTAGAACAAAGCTGATTATAATTAACCTGTATTAAGACTTTATGCAGTGTTGTGAATGGACTTATCCGCTGTCCCATCATTGCTTTGCTTTCAGCCGGAGGCGACACATTTGTATTGATCTATTTTACATGGTATGTCATCCAAAATAATTGGATTCCAGGAGTGTAGTTAAGGGTTTCCTCTCATGAAAAAATTTAATATAAATTTCTAAGTTATCTTTTGATTTTTTTTTTCAAATCCTTCCTGTCCACCTGGCAAATCCTTAAAGTCTCTTTTCACATTTCTTTCTTCTAACATGAAAAGGTTTTCCACTTCTTTTTTACTTCATCAAATTTTCAGCCAGAAGACAAAAGAGTGAACTTCTCCAAATAGGAAATTGATTGAAGAGATGGAAGAGACTGGGATGGACGGCTGCTGGTGGCAGTGGCAGTGTTAGCAGAAAGTTGCAGAGCTCTCATCAGCCAGCTGCCAAGACAAGCTGCCATAGCTGTCACTGGCCACAAGAGATCTTTTGCCAAGTTAAGGTAAAGGCCTACTTATTCAGTCCTATTAGGACTGGCAGGCCTTTAAACAGGCATGCGATAGAGCTTTCAGCTGTCTTCAAGACTGTTGCACTGAGGCTACCTCATGCCACATGCAACAAAGGTCCCTCAGTAAAACACACAGACCAACACTGAGGACTCATGACAGGCTTCAGTATGAAGCATCGACTGGGCCTAAGTTAAAAGTAGCCCTGAGGCAAGCAGTGTTTTTCATACTCTGAGTTTTCCAAAATTTCATCTATTTATTTATTTATCTTTTACATTCAGCTTCACTTTTTTGTCCTTTTGTTAATTGTTCTATTACATCTAGATTTGTTCAATTTGGATCTGCTCATTTTTGTTTCAGTTGATTTTATTTCTCTGTTTCCAGTATTTTTTTTACAGTAGCCAATTGTATTGGTTGTATCTTGACTGTGGAACATTCTGATTCTAATGTTGGTTTGGATGAACATGAGTAAAGGCCATTTTACAATGTATATAACTGATTTAGGTATGACCAAAAAACCCTGGGGCCTCATGCATAAACATTGTGTACGCACAAAAACTGTGCAGTGCAGTATTTTACAAATAACTCGGCATGTGTAAAAATGAATGTTGTGTGAAAATGTTCAGTAATCCATGCAAATGTTTGACCTACCGTGAAAAATTGCAACAGCAAGGCGAACCTTTTTTACGGTGGCCCTGAGGTGCAAAACGCTACAACATTACGAAAAACACAACACATTAAGAAAAACAAAACACATTAACAAAAACAAAACACATTAAGAAAAACACAACACATTTAGAAAAACACAACACATTAAGAAAAACAGAACACATTAAGAAAAACACAATACATTAAGAAGAACAACACAACACATTAAGAAGAAAAACACAACACATTAAGAAAAACACAACACATTAAGATGAAAAACACAAGATATTAAGAAAAACAGAAGACATTAAGAAAAACACAACACATTAAGAAGAAAATCACAACACAATAAGAAGAACAACACAACACATTAAGAAAACACCACACATTAAGAAAAACACAATACATTAAGAAAACGGAAAAGGTAAGTCCCAGTGGAGACCTAAGAAATCACTGGTTGGACTACAGCGCCTGAGAAAACGGAAAAGGTAGGTACTAGTGGGGGACCTATGAAATCGTTGATTGGATTACAGCTCGTTTTACTTTAGAACCGGACGTTTTTCTGGAGACCCTTTTCACAGTGACGTCAGACAATAAGCTAAGCGGAGCTAGCTAGCGTAAGCTAGTTTTGTTTGGCTAAAAAACGGTCAAAACCGTTTCATAGTTATATAAATATTTACAAACCACCAATTAAAAAAACAGATATTCATGAACTGTACAAACATATTTAAATATTTGACATTTAAACAATAATCAGAGGCGTTTACCCTGAGCTATTTCTGCTAACATTATAGCTTTGAGTCTATAGAGCCATAAATCCGGTGAAATTACAGAAACTGACACATTTTTGGATGGATAGATGAACAAATTGCTGTAATTATTAATAACAACGCCTTGTGTGTTCATATTTGTTGGCATAAACTTATTTTTAAGTGCTTAAGGAAATGTTTAGCTAGGCTAAACTAGCTAGCTCTAATGATAAATATTATGAATGCCATAAAATATCTGTTAAAACTACTGAAAATATGACACATTTTTGGATGGATGTTGGGACAGTTAGTTACAGCTCACTGTTATTATTTAGCTAAAGCTTTATTCTAATATTTGGCACAACAACAAAGCATAAATTGTAGCACTTTAAGTCTCAGCTAGTTTTACTGACTTCATAGTTCTTTTAGCTGCAAAAACAATTATAAAAAACTGTTGAGATATTTTCATTTCTGAATTCAACTTTAGTATTTTGGATCTTTTGGCTTAATAAAATGGCTGAACCTGTTTGAGCTATGCTAAGCTAGCGCTGTCTTAAACACTAAGATTGCTTAAAAAGTAAAAAAAAAAAAAATCCAAAAATGTTCTTAAATATTTACGAACTACTCATGCATGTTGAAATATTTAGCAGTAAACAAGTTGGAGGCTATTAGCCCGAGCTAGCTCTAATAGCGCTATAGTGCTAAGCTAGGTTCATTCTATGTTGTTTTGAGGGACTAGCTTAGCGGTGGATTTATGAAGAGTTTCTGAAGCCGTTTTCCTGCCTCAATAATCTGATTTATTTCCATTTTTCAGTTATTAATTTCACCTGTTACACTGTAAAAAGTGTTTTTGGGCTTCGGGTTAATCTTATTTACATTAATTTAACCCAATTCTTTTGCTGTTGCTATGCCAACATGCTTTTTCGGTTAATTTAACTCAAAACTTACACTAAATAGTTGAACCAACTTAATTGAATTGCTTCCATTGGTAACAAGCAATTCAATTAAGTTTATCCAACTTAATTTATTAAGTTTAGCCAACTTAACTTATTAAGTTTAACCAATTCAATATATTCTAATCATTCAACTTATCATCCATAAACTTAATTGAATTGCTTGTTACCCATAGAAGCAATTAAATTAAGTTAGTTCAACATTTTCTTTTTAGAGTGTATCACTTATTTATGTTTTTAATTAGATTTGATATATTTATTTCTTCAATATTATTTTTCATGTCAGTGTTAATGTC
>CAEGAF010133093.1:0-41740 GCA_903067075.1 Micropoecilia bifurca | reverse complement strand
AAATGCTTCTATAATCAACATGTGAAAAGCTCAGAGCTTTCTGCTCAACTTAACATCAATACAGTATGGTGATGATCTGCTTATTTTTAGATTAACTTATTAATAATTGGGTATCAAAAGGTGATAGATTTTTTTTTTTCCAGAATTTGAACTTAGTGAAGCTAAAAATATTCTGCTTGAGAAGTTCTGGGTAAAATATATTTACTAAGAGAAGATTTTTTTTTAATCTTAAATACAAAATATATATATTTTAATATATACAGTTTTGGCTTAATTACTGCTACGTTGGTGTTCTTTTTTGAGAAAATAATAATTTTCTTGAGCCTATATAATTGCGTTAACGATGAGACCATTAGTTCATGATTATTTAAATCATCGATTAATCACATTTCATTGGATTAATCAATTCAGCCCTAGTAATAATTATCAAAACTGTTGAGTAGGAAAAACAGTTTTGATCATTTTTCTGCCAGCTGTAGTCTGACAGCTGTTTGGTCTGTTCCATTGCAGAGCAGCAGTACATCAGTGACGTTCTGGGCCTCATCGAACACGGAGACCCCCAGATCAGAGGGGCCACAGCCATCCTCTGTGGAGCCATCATCCGAGCTGCGCTTACCAAAACGCGTTACAATATTCACACTTGGCTGGCCGGTGTGCAGAGTACAACAGGTTTGTGTCTTCCTTGTTTGTTTGTTTTTTTCCATGTTGAAGTTACTGCTGAGCTGATGCGAGGCTGAATGTTATTCCTGGTCTCTACTCTTCAGGTAACCCTCTGTCCCTGGTGGATTTGGTGCCTTTGCTCCGGAAAACTTTAAAAGACGAATCCTCGGTCACCTGCAAGATGGCGTGTGCTGCAGTCAGGGTAGGATGGGCATGAAGGAGCGTCGGTGGTTCGTGTCCATTTATGTTACTGAGTCTGTGTTTGTGGTGCGTTCCAGCACTGCATCATGACGCTGTGCAGCAGCACGCTGAGCGAGCTCGGGCTGCAGCTGGTCATAGACCTCTTCGCTCTGCGGGATTCTTCCTACTGGCTCGTTCGCACCGAGCTCCTAGAAACTCTGTCCGAGTTAGACTTCAGGTGAGATTAATTCCTTTTGACTGCTACAGACACGTGTCTTTGCTCCCATTGTACATTTATTTATCCATTTGTTTTTTCTTGTTTTAGATTAATTAATTTCTTGGAGAGAAAAACTGAAACTTTGCACAAAGGAGATCATCACTTTACTGGGGTATGCTGCCGCCTCGGCTTTTCTTTTTCTCTTTGTTTGAAAGCAAAGGTAGATCATTGAGAGATTTTATTCCGACAAACATGTCGCGATCCTAAATTTGTTGGAATTTGTTTAGCGACTACGAATCCAGGACAGGGTCCTGAATGATGTGGTCATCTATCTGTTGGGAGACGACGATCCAAGAGTGCGACACGTGGCAGCCTCGGCTGTTAGCAGGTATGCTAGCCCTTTTGTATTTGAACAACAAGACCACACTGTGTTAACACACCCTCTGTATAATCCAAGGTCTTAACCCAAATGTCTATTTTTTTTAATCTCCTGCGCCTCTTCCTTCTAGACTTGTTTCAAGATTGTTCTTTGACTGTGACCAAGGCCAGGTAGACCCAGTGGTGGCGATCGCCCGGGACCAGAGTTCAGTCTACCTGCAGCTACTCATGCATGAGACACAACCCCCGTCCCAGTTCACAGTCAGCACAATCACAAGGTATCGTTCATGAAACTGAAAGATGGTGTCAAGTATGTTGAAGTCGGCTTCAAGGTAAAGGGGAGAAAACGTTTCTCTTTCCTCAAGGACGTATCGAGGCTACAACTTTTCTAACTCTGTGTCTGACGTCTCCTTGGAGAACAACCTGTCCAGAGTTGTTACTGCAGTCTCCCATGCTTTCACATCATCCACCTCCAGAGCGCTAACTGTAAGTTTTCAGAAAAATGTTCAATAATTTATTGTTACCTCTGTTGCAAGTTTCTGATGGTGTTTTCTTAAAGGGGGGGACGTTATTTGAAATCTATTTTTTTTAGCGTATGTCATGTTATAATGTTATTCCCTTATCAGAAACATATTTGGAGTGTTAGTTTGATTCTTTCATGCATGTTTGAGAAATCTTCCATTATGCCCTTTACAAACATAAATGGTATAATAGAGGAGCATTGCTGTAATGACTTCTGAAGGCAGGAGCTTCTTAAAAAGACAGAGGCTAATTTCAAGGCGTCAAACTGCAAAGTCAAATTTCTTTTAATATATATATATATACACATACACATACACATACACATGCATATAGCATTTTTATAACTGAAGGTTGACATAGTTATTTGATTGTGCTGTAAAATGGCACTCTATGCCTGGAAAATACGTACTGCTACCCCTTTAAGGTACTTAAACATTCTCCTTCTTTCTCTGCAGTTTGGCTGCTGCGAGGCCTTGTGTCTTCTAGCATCAAACTTTCCTGTCGGTACCTGGAGTGCAGGCTGGCACTGTGGCTACGTTAGCTCTAGCAGCAACTTTTCTTCTCGTTCTAGTCTCAACCGCAGCAGAGGCAGGACACTCAGGTTTGAGAACCTTTGTTAAAAAATAAATAAATCTCCCTTAATGGTTGTTGTTTTCCATTCGTCAATAAGCCATTAAGCAAAATTTTTGATAATCCTGTTGTTATAGTTTGTCTCAGAGCGGCAACGCTCCAGCCTCGTCGGCCTCCTCCTTGTCTGCTCTGGATTCTGAGCGGAAGACGCTGACCGTGGGGCCGGCCAACATGGTGCTCTCCCTGCTGTCTTCTGCGTGGTTTCCTCTGGATCTCTCTGCACACCAAGATGCACTTCTGCTCTGTGGGAACCTACTTGCAGGTGAGACATTTGTGTTAAATTTCCCCATTTGTTTGTGCAGAATTGGTCCCTTTTATTATTCAAGCTTTTGCCACTTTTTTGCGTAATCTTTTGAATTAAAGAGGAAAAGTATTGGTTCTTAATAGACGTCACTGTTCTCAGCTGTGGCTCCTAAATGCTTACGCAACCCCTGGGCTGGAGAGGAGGAAGGAAGCACTGGGACCTCTGGTGCAGGCCCAAATAAAACAGAGGAACCCTGGACAGCCCTGTCAGAGCGCTCCCTGGTGGCCATGGTGGAACAGCTGTTTTCTCATCTGCTTAAGGTTCTCAACATCTGTGCGCACGTTCTGGACGACACGCCGCCAGGACCAGCAGCTAAGGCAAGCCTGAGGAAAAGCAGCGGATATTGAGTTTGAGTTTTGTCAAAACTGTATTATGGCCCCATTTTGCTAGCAGTTATTCTATAAGATTCCTAGGTAAAGCTTTGAAAAGTATGGGTTTTGAGTTTTATTCTAAATTTTACTTGGATAAAGGGTTAGCAGAAAGTACGAAGAAATAAAAGAACACTAGAGAAAATGATCTGTGGAGTTGTATTATGACTTCGGGTGTTTTTCCAACTGCGTGATCATTTGAGTACTAAGAGAAAATCACACTGCATTAAAAACGGAGAAGAAGTGATATCCCACTGCATTTTTCACCTTAACTACTTTTTGGGTCATGCAGTTAACCTGGACAAGTGGATTTTGAAATAAGTTGTTTTTATCTTTGGATGCCAATTAAAAATTGGGATTTTTAAACAGATTTTGAAATAAGCTAAATCTATCGCAGACCAAACAGCAAATCAGATCAAATGGTTCTGACAAATTCTCCATTTCAAAATTACAAACTGTAAACTGTTGATTTTCTTACAGGAATTTATAAATTTGATTTTAAAATATTTCATACATTTTCATATTATAGCTGCATATTTGACAAATCACAAAACAACAACATGCTTATGTTTGCTTCTGATTCAGCAGTGAAGTAAAGGGCTAATTCAGCTATTTTTTTTAATCTTGACCGACTTAGATCGTCTTTATTTCCCAAATAAACAATATTATTATCCTGCATTAAACATGGATTCTCTTAGTTTGTTGAGAAATGTGAAAAATGGAATGGTTTTAGGAACAAGGAAGACAACCTGTTTCTGCTCTGTATCTTTTTTTTCTAGGCTGCTCTCCCCTCTCTGAGCAACACGCCGTCCCTCAGTCCCATCCGCAGGAAAGGGAAGGAGAAGGAGACGACCGAGGCCACTACTGCACCCATGAGCCCAAAGAAGAGCAACGAGATCAACACAGGTCCATCCACAATTCATTGTCCTAAAAACGTGCATCATTTTCAGTTTATAAATGAATGTTTAAAAAAAAAAGTTTTCAAGGTTTAGAAAAGGTAAAAAAGGAAAAAAAATTTATAAAGCACTTGATTTCTGCATGAAGTCCTTTAAAAGTACTTTATATTCAACCTGCACAGTTTTGTAATTGAGCTCAGTCTAACATTTGCTTAAAGCCTCAGATTTTACAGTTTAAACCAGATATTTAAAGATGATCAAATGATACACATTTATTCCTCACTTTCTGAAGCTAAATCAGACCAAACTTCAATTGTTTTAAGTTGGTTAGAATTACCAAAATTCTTCCAAAAAACTTGGTGAGATCTTTTTAGAACTCTTTCTTGGAGAACATTCTTGGACCAGGTCAGGTACTATAGAGACATTTAAAAAAATAAAAGTAAAATTTTTCCCGGTTGTAGAATGTAGAATACTATCTCAATATATTATTAACAACAGTAATAAATAATGTCATAAAACAGTTAATTAAAACTCGTTTTCAGGTATTTTGTATTATTTTTATATCCAAAGTGTGGTGCTTTAAGAGTTTGGAGTCTTACCTTGAAGACGCTTGAATTTGACTGTTTACTGAATTTTACTATTTTAAAGCAGGCAGGCAAGCAGACGGCACCACTTCAGCAGCTGTGAACAAATCCATCACCCTGGGCAGCTTCTACCACCTGCCTCCCTACCTGAAGCTCTACGACGTCCTCAAAGCTACACACGCCAACTATAAGGTCGGACCTCTTGTCCCACCTTAGCCGAGCTCGGCACGATTCCCGTTAGGTTGCGGAATCTTTTAAAATAGTTTGTGTTTTTGTTTTCCCTCTCAGGTGACGTTGGATCTCTACAGCAGCCAGGAGAAGTTTGGAGGTTTTCTGCACGCTGCCTTGGATGTTTTGTCCCAGCTGCTGGAACTGGCCACGCTGCACGACATCGGAAAGGTCAAGTCTGTCTTTTATTCTTGAAAAAGTTTATGTTACGCTTCTTTTGACTAGAAATAGGCAGAGAATGAGATAATTTTTTTTAAAGAAAGTAATAATCTGTTTGTCTTTTTTTTTTTAATTTTCCATAGTGTGTAGAGGAAATTCTGAGCTACCTGAAGTCCTGTTTCTCCAGAGAACCGACCATGGCCACTGTTTGTGTGCAGCAGGTTTGTAATCTTAAGTTTAGATGTGGTTTTCTCATACTAACTGTGTGTGGAAGTCCTCATGGTTGTGGCACTGAGCGGTGCGCTACATCCGGTACTCCTCCACACAGAGCGAGGCTGGTTCCTGCCGACAGGGCCTGTAAAGGCATTGGTCTCCCTGTGCGATGGTTCCATACACTGCTTTATAGGAACTAACTCATGTAGTCCTTATTCGGCTGCTTTGGACCAGGTAGGTAAAAGAAACCAAAAAAACCAAACAAAAGAATCATTATTTAAGTCAAGGTTATGGTTAAAGTGATACATCATGTCCATATTTTGGTTACGTTGCAGATTTTCAGTTTATTGTGCTCTGAAAGGTTTTGGATTTCCCCCGCAGCTGTTGAAGACGCTGTTCGGGACCAACCTGGCTTCCCAGTATGAAAGTGTGCTGAGCGGACCCAGCCGCTCCCAGGGCAAAGCCCTGCGCCTCGGCTCGTCCAGCCTGCGCCCGGGCCTCTACCACTACTGCTTCATGGCTCCATACACACACTTCACCCAGGCTCTGGCTGATGCCAGCCTCCGTAACATGGTGCAGGCTGAGCAGGAGCAGGATACCTCGGGGTAACGTTTTCACGCTCGTTTCCATCGTATGACGCGTGTTACTTGTTTTTGTTTGCTTAGAGAAGAATAGACTTTAAATGCCAGAGCTACGTTTTCACATTTTGTTACATTGTAACTACGTGCTACAAGGTATGATGTGGTTATTTTTTATTTTCCGTATTTTTTTTTTAATTTGCACTGGGGGAAAAATCCTCCAAAGTAAATTGCTGCTGCTAAAAGACTTGCAGCTGGAATTGCATGGGAAAGTAATTCTGCAAAGACTTAATATAAATGCTTGTCATGCTTTAGCATTATATTCTTCTTCGTGTTGCTAAACCACATGAAATGTAGAACCAAAATGTGGAAAAAATTCAAGTTATATGAATGTTTCTGCTATAAAATCTGCCAAGTTCACTTATGTTTCCTTTCTTCTTCTTCTAGATGGTTTGACGTTATGCAAAAGGCATCCAATCAGCTGAGATCCAACATCGCCAACGCTACACGTCACAGAGGAGACAAGGTGGACCTAAATTATTCTTTTTGAGCATATTAATGCATGCTATTTTTGCCCTGAAATTAACTAAATACCTGGTTTTCTCTCAGAATGCTATTCACAACCACATCCGTCTGTTTGAGCCGCTTGTGATCAAAGCTTTGAAGCAGTACACCACCAGTACCTCTGTGGCACTGCAGAGACAGGTTCTGGACCTGCTGGCCCAGCTTGTGCAGCTCAGAGTCAATTACTGCCTGCTGGACTCGGATCAGGTTAAAAACATAGTTTTTTTTTTGTTTTGTTTCCTTGTATCAACTTCCATCATCGTTTTCCGTAATGCAACAATTTTTTTCTATGTTTCAGGTTTTCATAGGCTTTGTCCTGAAGCAGTTTGAATATATCGAAGTGGGCCAGTTCAGGTATTTCTCTTTTTGTTTTTTTCTTCTCCTCCTCCTCTGAAACTCTGTCAGCCGATCTAACCGTTGCTCCTCCTGCTCAGGGATTCTGAAGCCATCATCCCAAACATCTTCTTCTTCCTGGTGTTGCTGTCTTACGAACGTTACCACTCCAAGCAGATCATCAGCATCCCCAAGATCATCCAGCTATGCGATGGCATCATGGCGAGCGGCAGGAAAGCTGTCACCCACGGTGAGAGGACACACGGGAAAACACACCATGTACCACAATTAGACATCTCTTCCACACAGTTTTATTTTTTGTTCTTTTAGAGTGTACTTTTGAAAGTAATCATCCAAAAGTCTAATAAGTAATCAGGTTATGTGGTTTTTTTTTTTTTTTTTTTTTTACAGCTATTCCCGCCTTGCAGCCTATAGTTTATGATCTTTTTGTGCTGAGAGGTTCAAACAAAGCAGATGCAGGCAAAGAGCTGGACACTCAGAAGGAAGTGGTGGTGTCCATGCTTCTCAGACTTGTGCAGTACCATCAGGTATGCAGAGATGCAACAACAACAACAACAGCAGCAGTAGGCCAACTTTATCATAGATTCTTTAGTCTTCATAGCTAAATGTGCCTTTGTGTCTTTTATTCCAGGTGTTGGAGATGTTCATTCTCGTTCTGCAGCAGTGTCACAAAGAGAATGAGGACAAGTGGAAGAGACTGTCCAGGCAGATCGCAGATGTTATTCTTCCTATGATTGCAAAGCAGCAGGTTACTGTTGAGCAGAATATTCATCTCTTTAATCTTGCCTTATTTATTTTCTTATATAAGGCAAGATTAATCATCCTGATGTTCTGTGTCCTGCTTTTCTTGCGTCACAGATGCTGCTGGACTCTCCAGAGGCGTTAGGAGTGTTGAACACCTTGTTTGAGACCGTGGCCCCCTCCTCTCTCAGACCAGTCGACATGCTGCTGAAGAGCATGTTCACTATCCCCGTCACCATGGTGAGAATTAATTCCCAAAAGTAGTCTAGTCATCCAGAAAGCATCTTCAAAACATTTCTGAAAAAAATGGGTCGCTCTCTGGCCCGGCCGCTGCACATCTTGTGCTCCAATAACAAACCTGCAAGTTCGTCTGTTGATTAGAAAATGATAAAAAAAAAAAAAAAAAAAAAAATGTCCACACCTCTGTAGGCATCTGTCGCTACAGTCCAGCTGTGGGTGTCTGGAATTCTGGCGGTGCTCAGAGTACTCGTGTCCCAGTCCACCGAGGACATCGTCTTGTCTCGGGTGCACGAGCTGTCTCTCTCCCCGCACCTCCTCTCCTGCCACACGATTCGCCGCTTGCATCAGCAGAGCCCGTCCCCCAGCGACCCGCCCGTCGCCGACGCCAGCTGTGACCAGGGAGCCGGCGAAGACGCACAGAAGGTTCCACCTGAAGAAACCTTTGCAAGGTGGGTTAAAGTCTTGAGTTTCTAAAAAGCAACATGACTGACAAACTGTTTATAATGAGTAACTTAAAAAAAGAAATTCCTGTCCCTTTAGGTTCCTGCTACAGCTGGTCGGAGTTTTGCTCGACGATATCTCCAGCAGACGGGTCAAAGTGGACATTACAGAGCAACAGCACACCTTCTACTGTCAGCAGCTGGGAACGCTGCTCATGTGTTTCATTCATATTTTTAAAAGCGGTGAGTAAGCCTGTCGCAATGAATTGCATAAAAAATGTAAATGAGTTTGATCATTTCCATTCTGATAATTAATGGCAATCCATCATAATCTATTTTATTTATGGTTTTGTTTCTGTGTTGTTGTTTAATTTTTCTCTATTTTATTTATTGTTTCTGGTTGTTGTGTTTTTATTTTGGATATTTAAAAGAGCTTTCAGTTCCAGTGTTAGGAGTTCTTTACAAAATTAAAGCTTGGAAAAAGTATGTCTTGTGTCATGATTTTTACAATGTAATTCACAAAGTACTTTTCGACTTTTGTGTTTCCAGGAATGTTTCGCAGGATCACGGCTGCAGCCAGTCGGCTCCTGAAGGGCGAGGGCAGCGGGCAGCCGGGTCCGGAGGCCAGCCTCTACTACCCTTTAGAGGGGCTGAACAGCATGGTGCAGAGCCTGGTCACCACCCACCCGCCTTTGGTGCTGCTGTGGTGCCAGGTCCTTCTCATCATTAACTACACTAACTATTCGTGGTGGGCCGAGGTTCATCAGACTCCCAGGTGAGGAGAAACTAGATTGGATCCTTTGTATTGTAGAATCACTCTCATAAATGTTCTGTAAATGAGCTGATAAAAAAAGCTATAAAGCTATTAAAAGACACACTTTCTTGCTGTGCCTTCCTCCCAACCCCCTACATGGTCAGAGGTCACAGCCTCTCATGCACGAAGCTGCTAAGTCCACACTCCTCTGGTGAAGGACAAGAGGAAGAAAAACCAGAGTCCCGGTTAGCAATGGTCAACAGGGAGATTGTACGCAGGGGAGCTCTGATTCTCTTTTGTGACTACGTGGTGAGAATACAACTATTATTAAAATCTCATTATCTAAGAATGTTTTTGTGCAAAAAAAAGAAAAAAGTAATGAACATCTTTTGTATAGCCTGTATCTTAACCTGTTCCAAGGAAGCATAATATATGAGAAAACTTACAAACTCTCTTACATTTACAGTCAAACTCTCTTACATTCACAGTCAAACTCTCTTACAGAGTTTGATTGCAACGGAAGTTAACTTACAGCGGATGTAATTCTTTTTGCTCATTTGCGTTACTTTTTAGTGTCAGAATCTCCACGACTCGGAGCATTTGACCTGGTTGATTGTCAACCACGTGCGTGACCTCATCAGTCTTTCCCCTGAGCCTCCAGTACAAGATTTCATCAGCGCTGTCCACCGCAACTCTGCCGCCAGTGGCCTCTTCATTCAGGCAATCCAGTCTCGATGCGACAATCTCCCCACTGTAAGATTTAAAACAGCCTTTTTCCCCTCCTTCCTCTCCTCTGCTGAAAATCTAGATTATTTTATTTACTGCTTCCCCATCTCACCTATTTACTTTGCTATTCTTAAATCCACAGCCCACCATGTTAAAGAAGACTTTACAGTGTTTGGAAGGCATCCACTTGAGTCAGTCTGGCTCTCTGCTCATGCTTTATGTGGACAAGCTGCTCAACACGCCGTTCAGGGTTTTAGCTCGCATGGTGGACACGCTGGCGTGCCGAAGAGTGGAAATGTTGCTGGCTGAGACGCTGCAGGTAAGATCCAGAGCAGCAGGAAATGTGTTGTGGAAGTCTAATGAAAATAAATACCAAGAGGTTGACATTTCTGTTTTTTTTTTAAAATTAAAACAATGTTATAATGGAGCAGTGACTTGATTGTTTCCATATTTACTCCGCTGCAGAACAGCATAGCCCAGCTGCCTGTGGAGGAACTGGAGAGGATTCAGGAATACCTCCAGAGCAGCGGACTAGCTCAAAGGTATTCTTTTTCACACGCGGTTCAGTTTTATTGTTTTTAAATAAGGAAAGAAACGAATCTAAGACTAATGTCGTCTCCTCTGTTTACCCGGGGCAGGCATCAGAGGTTCTACTCCCTGCTGGACAGGTTCAGAGCCACTGTTGCCGACACCAGCAGCCCAGCTCCTCCTGTCACGTCCCACCCTCTGGATGGGGATCCGCCCATAGCCCCTGAAAAGGTTGTTGCTGACAAGGTAATGATGATCAAAAGTAAATAACATCACAATTGTTCTTAAGAGTGGGGGGCAAAATAAAAAAATCTTGTTGGCAACTGTTTCCTTTTTTTTCTAGGAGTGGTATGTTGCTCTGGTGAAGTCGCAGTGCTGTCTCCATGGAGATGTTTCCCTGCTCGAAACAACAGAGCTCCTCACTAAATTACCTGCTGCTGATCTATTCTCCGTTATGAGCTGCAAGGTGAATAAAACAATTACGTTAACCCAAAGCACCAGCTTAATACACCCAATGAAACATAGAGGCAATTATTCATATTTATATTAATCGTGAATTTCATTTCATCTCAACTTTCTTTCTTTTCTTTTTTTTCAGGATTTCAATCTCAGCCTGTTGTGTCCCTGCCTGGGTTTGGGGGCGCAAAGGTTAACCCGGGGTCAGGGATCTCTGTTGTTGGAGACGGCCCTGCAGGTGACCCTCAATCAGCTAGAAGAGGTCACGGGGTCACTTCCTGCCCCACACCAGTCCTTCCTGCCGCCACCTCACCCTCAGCCGTACTGGAACCAACTGGGTGACGTGTACGGTGAGATGTGGGAGAGGAGCCGGAATGTGAAGCAGGGATTTAAAAATTAGGATAACAATAATGGTCTTATATTGAAAGTAATAATAATAATAATAATGCTGGTTGTAAAATTAGCTATGGAAATTGGGTTTGTGATGTTAACCAAAATATTAGTGATGATATTTATGAGTGACGGTTATAATGATGACACTGTAAAATAGTAACTATGTTTCATTATTAGTAGTGATTATTATAAAAGGAAAATATTAATATTGATACTACTACTAATGATAGTGATATGAAAAAATTATAATCACTAAATATAATATTTTGAAAATTTTAATTTTTATATGGAAATATATTAAAAAATATCTGGAAGATGATGATCATTATAATAGAGACAAATGTAGTGATGTGTTATGTTAGTAATGATGAGGAAAATAATAAAGGCTTGTTGTCTTGTTAGTTGTGGTAGTAAAATAGTCTATTTTTATTTTGTTCTGTTGTACAATAAAACATTCACTGTCCTCTGACGTTTCTTCTTTTATGTTTGTATTTTTCTTTTATTCCTCAGACGAGCCGAGTTTCTGCCCCAGGGTTCTGGCCCTCTGCAGAGCTTTGTCCCAGTATCTGTTGAGTGTGAATCAGCTGCCTTCATCACTACATATTCCCTCTGACAAGGAGCATCTCATCACCTCCTTCACCTGCATGGCGGCTGAGGTAACATAACAACAAACATGACAGATGTTTGAAAGCCTTTTGAAAACTTCAGAGTAATTTAAGTAGAATATAGATTTGAGAAAGACTACCAGACATTGCTTGGCACTAAATAAAAAAAAAAATCTTTTATATCAGTCAGGGTGTCTGTGTATCCTTAATAAGTCTTAAATTCAATTGCCTAAAGCTAAGATCTTAAAATACCTATAATGAAAAATAAACAATACGTTGGCCTTAAATACATTAATCACAGGTCTTACGGGACTATTTAATCTTGTACATGCTGTATAGTTTTCTGTTTAGTTTTTAGCAAGTGTAAAGCGAGCAAGCTTTCTTTTTTTTTCTTCATTTTTTTACGTCTATCGCAGTTAAATGCAAATATATTGATAGTTGGTCAGACATCGTTCATCTCATCCGCTGGATCGCTTCTGTTGCCAACCCCTATGATTCATTTGTGATTTTCGTTTGTACATTGCTGCAGGTCTTAAATTCCATTCCTAATACTGTCCAAAAAATATCTTAAAAGATCTTAGGTTTGGTTTGGTGGAACCTGCAGAAACTCCACTTAGTATATAAATATTCAGTAGATCCTGTCTTTTATTTGTGCGTGTGAATGTGTTTGTGCAGGTGGTCGCGTGGCGGCTGCTTCAGGACCAGCTGCCCCTCAGCGTGGACCTGCAGTGGGCTCTGTCCTGCCTCTGCCTGGCCCTGCAGCAGCCCTGTGTGTGGAACAAGCTCTCAACCTTGGAGTACAAGACGTACACCTGCTCCCTCATCTACTGCCTGCACCTCACCATTGCTGCTGGTCAGGAGCATTTTTTGCAACGCATTCTTGTACAACTCTGTTGGCATTTTTTTTATATATTCTCTCTCTTTCTCTATATATATTTATTTTATATATATATTTTTGCCTTTCAGTGGCTGTTCATCCTGGTGACCGGCTGCTGCATCCAGAGAAGAAAAAGTCTCGAGGAGAAAAAGACGGTGAAGATCAGCTGGACTCGGCTCTTCTCAACAGTAAGAACTGGATCAGAAATAACCAAGTTTTGTTTTAGTGCATATTGTCTTTTGATCCTGCTTGAATGACGGTTGTTTGTTGCAGTCCAATGCGAGTGGCAAGCATGTGAGATCATGGCAGAACTGGTGGAAGGACTGCAGAGCATCCTCTCCTTGGGTCACCCAAGGAACCGGGCATTTCCAGTTTTCCTCACGCCGACATTGCGAAACATCATCATCAGTATTTCACGCCTGCCTCTGGTCAACAGCTACACCAGAGTACCTCCACTGGTTGGTGTCTGAAAGAAAGAAAACGAGTCTTGCAGTTTAGATGCATAACTGGATATCGTGTTTTGTTTGAGACCGGGCATGTGCTGTCACGGCCCGTAGTCTTGACAACTTCAAATAACGCCTGAAAACTCATTACGCCAAATAACGTGTGAAAACTCTTTGGCATTTACATAAGACCTAACATTGTCATTTACCTGTCCTTTTTGTTAAGTTTGTTGTTTTGTATTTCTGTGTTTTATCGGTGGTTTCAACAATACTGTGCAGCACTTTGGTTTTAAATAAATTGACATTGTTCTAATGATGTGTGCTCATGTTCAGGTTTGGAAACTGGGCTGGTCCCCACAACCAGGTGGAGAATTTGGCACAACGCTGCCTGAGATCCCTGTGGACTTCCTGCAGGAAAAGGACGTCTTCAGGGAATTCCTCTACCGCATCAACACATTGGGTACAGATATGCATAGTTACAATTAACTGGATATATAGGGCTTTCCAAAAACGATAATGACTCAATTTTTACTTTGATGTTTTTTCAAATGAACCTTAATGTGCATTTTGTAATTAACCTGGGCTTTTTCTTCAGGCTGGAGCAGTAGGACTCAGTTTGAGGAAACCTGGGCGACTCTGCTGGGGGTGCTCGTCACCCAGCCAATCACAATGGATCAGGAGGAAGAGACTCAGCAAGAGGTATATGCAGCTGGAAGCAATAACTGTTCTCCTTTGAGCAGTAATGTATAGAAAGGAGATCACTAGAAATGAGATGAGAAGCTAATTTGATGGGAATGACGACCACAGAGTTATGCTTTGTATTGATGTGGTTTGATATGCCTAAATTTACGTACCCAAATTTTATTGCCACTCTCATGGGGTTGTGTTTATTCTCTCTTCACCCGTTTTCTAGGAGGACCTGGAGCGTACCCAGCTAAACGTGCTAGCAGTGCAGGCTATCACCAGCCTGGTGCTGAGTGCCATGACCCTGCCCACTGCTGGCAACCCCTCAGTCAGCTGTCTGGAACAGCAGCCCCGAAACAAAAGCCTTAAAGCTCTGGAAACACGGTAGCTGGGCCCTCATTTCTGTCTGTCCGATCACAGGAAGTCTTAACTATCAGACAGGGTCATTCATGGACGGCTTTTTTCTCCCTGTCCAGATTTGGAAGGAAACTCGCTGTGATTCGGGGAGAAGTGGAGCGAGAAATCCAGGCTCTAGTGTCAAAGAGGGACAACGTCGGCACACACCACCCGTACCACGCCTGGGATCCTGTGCCCTCACTCTCGGCTGCTTCTGCAGGTAGAACCTCCTTCCGGTCTGACCCAGTTCTGCTCTGGAAAATGTCTGAATACTTTTTACACCTGATATTCTTCTTTTTCCTCGGCAGGTACCCTGATCAGCCACGAGAAGTTGCTGCTTCAGATCAACACAGAGAGGGAGTTGGGCAACATGGATTACAAACTGGGGCAGGTAAGACGAGGAAACGGTAGTGCCTGAGGAACACGATATCGGTTACTAACGTGCGTTTCATTTGGTACGTGTCCTTTTCAGGTCTCCATCCATTCAGTCTGGTTAGGTAATAACATCACTCCTCTTAGGGAGGAAGAATGGGGTGAGGACGAAGAAGACGAAGCGGACACTCCGGCACCGACCTCCCCACCTTTATCTCCGATAAATTCGAGGTCCGTTTGAGTATTTATTGTCTCCGTTATAGATTTTTTTTTTTCTGTTTTGAGGGATTGTTGTGTAGATAAAACATCCTTCTCCAGACAACCATCCACACTCTAAACTCGTGTTTTTGTGCTTCCAGGAAGCACCGTGCAGGTGTAGACATTCATTCATGTTCCCAGTTTCTCCTGGAGCTCTACAGCCAGTGGTTGATCCCGGGCTCTCCCAGCAACAGGAGGACGCCCACCATCCTCATCAGTGAAGTGGTCCGATCGGTAAGCTGGACACCACCAGTAGATATCTTCTCATTAGCTCAGCTAAAGATCTGTTCACCTAAATTATATAAGAGGAGTCTGTTGGTTCCGATTTAATGGTGAAACTTAAACAGCCATTTTTTGCTCTATGGTGGAAACAGAAGTCTGCGTTTATCTGGATATCAAGAAATCTGAAGTATATTTCAAACCTGCTTATGGATTCAGTACACACAGAGTAATGGATCATTTATTTGATTGCTCAAAAAAATGATGAAATGAAATAATAAAGATGTATGCTACAAGTTGAATTCCTTTTTTTCTATCTATACGTTTAAATATACCAAGATGCACCTGCGTCCCCTGGGAGAAAAGCTTCTCCAGGCTTTAATGAGCGTTGCGTTTCTCCGCAGCTGCTGGCGGTGTCGGACCTGTTCACGGAGAGGAACCAGTTCGACATGATGTTCTCCACCCTGACGGAGCTCCAGAAGCTTCACCCGCCCGAAGACGAGATCCTGAATCAGTACCTGGTGCCCGCCATCTGTAAGGCTGCTGCGGTGCTGGGCATGGTGAGTGGGTCGGGACGCCGCCGGAGGCCGTTCAAGCTGCTGCCGACGGCCTCCTGACTCTTGATAACTGCTCGGACGTTTCCAGGACAAAGCGATAGCCGAGCCGGTGTGTCGCCTGCTGGAGACGACGCTGCGCAGCACCCACCTTCCCAGCCGCATGGGGGCTCTGCACGGGGTGCTCTACGTGTTGGAGTGTGACCTGCTGGACGATACGGCTAAGCAGCTCGTCCCCACAGTCTCTGAGTACCTTCTGTCAAACCTCAAGGCCATTGCTCAGTGAGTGTTGCTCTCCTAAAACACACTAAGCTCACAGACGCTGACCTCGGTTCATCTCTGATGACTTTAAGCCGCGATGAAAGGCTCTCAGGGAGCCAAAGTGTTTAATGTTGCTGTGTTAATCCTTCTCCCACTGCAATATAAGAGGATCTATTATTCAATTAGTTTCTTTTTAATCCAGCTTAATAACGTAATAAAGTGAGAAATCGGCGCTTCTTTTTGCCTCGAGGTGCTGCTGTCGACATTTCACTCACATCAGCTGTAATTTCTGCCTTCTTGCTTTGTGTCTCCGTTCTGCAGCTGTGTGAACCTGCATAACCAGCAGCATGTGTTGGTGATGTGCGCAGTGGCCTTCTACATGATGGAGAACTACCCTCTGGATGTCGGAGCTGAGTTTATGGCCGCAGTCATACAAGTAAGATAGAAGATGAATAAAGTTCAATTGAATCAACGTGAACAAGGATACTCATTTCATGCTTTTTTTTTTGCTTATCTGCTTATCCTTAAAGTCTTTAAAAGTTTTTTATCAACGTATCTAAAAGTAAAGTCTTAAATTTAATTTTAAAAGTAAGTTGGCCTTTATGCTAATCACCTGTCCTAAAGTTTGTCCTGACAGAATTATTTTATCTTGTATATTGTATTTTTTTTCCTCTTTTTGACTTTTCTGTCATTCAAAAGTTTGAGTTGCCCTCAGTCAAACTTTGTGCTTCTTTACGTTTGTACTGTATTGCGCAAACTCCCAATAAAATACATTAAAGCTTAAGTTTTAATGTGTTTCCGAGGCTGTAGGACGTCCTCACTGTATTTCCTGTTATTTTCAAAAGCTCAGTGTTTCTCCAGATTATGCAGGAATCGTGACCGCCGCTGAAAAACCTCAAAGCCTTGGATTCCCTTTGCGTCACGCGTTTGCTCCTGTCCTCTGCAGCTCTGTGGTGTGATGGTGTCGGCCAGCGAGGACTCCACTCCCTCCATCATCTATCACTGCGTTCTGCGCGGACTGGAGCGCCTCCTGCTGTCGGAGCAGCTGTCCCGCGTCGACGGAGAAGCTTTGGTCAAGCTCAGCGTGGATCGCGTCAACATGCCGTCGCCTCACCGAGCCATGGCCGCTCTGGGCCTCATGCTCACCTGCATGTACACCGGTAAGCCGTGCTTTGACTTGACCGCCAACCTGAACGCTTCATCTGCTGTGAACTGATGCCACCAGTTTCATTCTCTGCATTCGTTCTTATTAAAACTCCATCTAATAACATGTATGTCCCTCCACTGCTTCTAACACACGTGATTTTCCATTACAGTCTAATTATGAGCTGAACATATGAACATAGAGAGCAAGAAATACAGCATGGGAATAAAACGCTTCACTGAGGTCGCCCTCTTTGTAGCTCCAGATGTTCTTACAGATAAAAGAGCTCATGGTGAAGCGGCTGCTGGAGAATTTCTTTTCATTAGGTAATTAAAAACACAGATATCATTTTCGAGCTATTGTTAAACTATAAAATATATTCATAATACTGTATTTTCAGCCAAGCTTTGCAAATTAGTTCAGTTGACAGATGTTGAAGTTTATAAGTCTGGGAATAAATCCAGCATTAGCTGTTTTGGGGTTGCAAATATTGAGGAAACGCCTGTGATTTATTTATTTATTGTACTTGGCTAGTTCATAAATCTGCTCCAGTCCATCTGCCACCACTTCTACTATCCGTCTCTGCGTGTTTTCACCATTGTCTTTCTTTGTTTATTTCTTTATAAAAGATCTTGAATAATCTCAACCAGTAGTAGTTATCATTAGTAATCATCACATATTTTTACCTGCTTGCTTCCTGCATGTATTAGTGAATGTAAATCTAAAGTATGTCTGACCTCTAACCCCTGCAATAGCCCCTACTAACCATAGATTATGTGCTAATGGCACAAATATTTCTCCTTTGCTCAACACAAACTCGCAGATTCTGAGATTACGTTCTCGCTTTTGCGCATGCAGACTTAATTTTTGCATAGATCCTTTATACTTTACGGTATCTTGTGAACGCATTGATATTTAGATCCACTGGCTTTTTTTTGTACATTTTGTAACATGAAATCCACTAATTGTATATATTTTATTGGGATTTTATGTGATAGTTCAACACAGAAAATAATTAATGTTTCTTAAAATCTGACATTTTGGCTTTTTTAGTAACCAGACTTCTTTAATACCCCCAATAAAAACCCAGTGGACGCAATCTGCTTCCAAATTCACTTAATAACTAAAAACCTGTGTGTAAATTACGCCGAGAGATGCCAGGTAAGGAGAACATTAACAGAAATGGCATGTAGAGGACAGCAAATTGTGTAGAACAAAGTTGAACTGTTTGGCTTACATTCAAAAAGCTTTATGTGGTAATAAAAATACCACTGAATAACCCTGAAAATACCATCCCCGCTTTGAAGGACAACAACCCTAAACAAGCAGAGCTGTGGAGGAAGAGTTTGAGCTCAGTTCTTGGGTAGAAAGTCCCTGTTAAAGTCCAGATATAGATCCAGTGACTTTATATAAATCCAAGACTAGAAAACTGATAATCAGATACTGATACTCTGCATTCTGACTGAACTGTTGCCATTTTTGAGGAGAAGAACGAACAAAACATTTCTTAAACTGTCTCTGGTAAAACTCACCTGTTACTCTTCAGGTGGTGCAAAGGTTTGCTTTGGGGGAACCGAAATATTTTAAGATTTGTATTTGTGGAAGAATAAATAAAATGATGCATTCTTTACGATCCACTTCTCAATAATTAATCTTAAAGGGGCTATTACATAACATCTGAATAAAATACGCTGACATTTGTGGTTATAAAGTCACAAAATGTTAAAGTGGTAGTTAATACTTTTGCAAGTCCGTTTTTTGAGTTATATATTATGAGCAAAGCAGTTTCTGACTAGTCTCTTACTGAAACTCTCCAATATTAACGCTCCCAGAAACTCCGTTTTTTTTTTGTTTTTTTTTCCTTTGGTTGTTGCTGTTCAACATTCTGAGTCGTGTGTTGTCGGTTGCAAGCCCCACTCTAACTTTTCCCCCCCGTCCCGGTTTCAACCGGCGCCACCCATCCCTCTCGCCCTCTCAGCGGTGCTCGCGTCCTGTTCAGATGCGACAGGGGTTAGAGGTCAGGTTGACTCTGTTGCGGAGGCGGTTGGCGTCACGGCGGGTCATGTTGGTTTCTCCTCAGGCAAGGAGAAAGCCAGCCCTGCCAGCCGCCCCGCCCACTCCGACCCGCAGGCCCCGGACAGCGAGTCGGTCATTGTCGCCATGGAGAGGGTCTCCGTGCTCTTCGACAGGTAAAGCTTTTATTTTTCATTTTCCGATTGCCGTATAGAACATACACAGCATTTGTTAAAATAAAAGTAAGCAGAAAGTAAATATTCAATAATTGGACATCATGTCCAGAGGACACCTGTTATGTTTTTAATATTTTGTCCATCTCTCTCCTGTTCGCGCAGGATCAGGAAGGGTTTGCCCAGCGAGGCTCGGGTCGTGTCGAAGATTCTGCCCCAGTTTCTGGACGACTTCTTCCCTCCTCAGGACGTCATGAACAAAGTCATCGGAGAGTTCCTGTCCAATCAGCAGCCGTACCCACAGTTCATGGCCACTGTAGTCTACAAGGTCAGCAACGAGGCTTAGGAATAAATTCAAACCAATTATGTTCTTTTCTAGAGCTGGAATAATCAAAGGGTCTTTCTCGATTAATATTTCTTTAAATCCACTTTAAAGAAAGTAATTTCTTTAATAGACATTAAAAAAAAATCATATCATGTCGTTGGATTCCTCCTCCTCCTCCCACTGGTACATTTTCTTGTTTCACTCTCATCTGTTTTTTCCCATCTCCACTGTGACGCTGCCCAGGTTTTCCAGACTCTCCACGCCACGGGTCAGTCTTCCATGGTGCGCGACTGGGTTCTGCTGTCTTTGTCCAACTTCACTCAGAGGACACCGGTCGCCATGGCCATGTGGAGCCTGTCCTGCTTCTTTGTCTCCGCTTCCACCTCCCAGTGGATCTCTGCCCTGTATCCTTACATGACGTGGGATAGAGCTAATGAACAAGACGGTGGTTATTTTTTTCGTCCTGGGGGATTATTACAGCCCACTGCTGGAATATTCAGACTATTTTTCATAATCAATTTTTACATCATCAGCCATCTTGTATTTAAACATATGGAAAGGAAGACTGGCTAACGATTAGAGATCAAAGCTCCTTAAAATATGAAAGGAGAAGAGTACATTTTGGGTCCAGTCAATCAACTCAAACTCATCGTTTTAGGCTTTTTCTGGAACTTCATATTGTAACTGGACTCTGGTCTCCGATTGCTGTTTGGTTTCTTTGGTGTTGATCAAATAACCTACAAGATTAAGTGAAATTCTGTTTAAAATATGTTCACTTTTAAAGCATTTGAAAGTATTTTTCCATCTTAGTTCTTGCATATTTTTTCACTTAAGAATTCCTCTGGCAGAAATAATTTGTTCTACTAGAAATTGTTTTATGAGTGTGTGGCAAAATGACAATTTCCACAATGCAGAGCAGCAAAGAGCCCTGGCAGAAAGGATTTGTTGATTGATGCCTTTCAAGCAAAACGGCAAAAATAAATTTGCTTTCTTGTTATTTTGTTTAAGGAAATCACAACCTCATCTTTTACCTCATCCACTTTCAGCATCTTTGGGAGATTCTGTGACATTCAGTCATTGGCTGGAAACCATTGTTGCATGATTTTCACTGTAGCGTCATAAGAGATGATAAACCATTGAGTCAGAAGAGGAGCAGTAAAGAGCGATGGGTTGTCTTCCTGTGGTCTTAAAATCGTAACGAGCACATTTTTTTTATTATTTCAGCATGCTGACCAACAGTGTGCAGCAGCAGGCTGGCAGAGGGTTATTCAACACTTCTTTGCTTCAGACAGCCGTGAAGCATTCCAGTTTCTCTCCATCGAGAAAATCAAGATGAACAATTTCCTCAAACCCCACGAGTTCTTCATTCAGTCAGTAATTTCTTGATTTCATTACTAGGAAAAAGGTTAGTTTAGCCGCGTAATGTCCTACTGGAACACTCGCCACCTCCTAACCATGTTAAGAGTTAAACAACAGTCTCCCAAATTTATATTTTAAGCAGCTCGGTCCGAACCTTCTGCCGTTCAAATGTTGTGATTTGTCGTCCTTAACTTCCTGCTCTGTTAACCAGACTTCCCCACGTGATCAGCCGGATGGGGTCCAGTGAGACGGTGGACGTCAATCTGTTCTGCCTGGTTGCCATGGATTTCTATCGGCACCAGATCGACGAGGAGCTGGACCGCCGGGCCTTTCAGTCGGTGTTCGAGACGGTGGCGTCGCCGGGAAGCCCCTACCACCAGCTGCTGGACTGTCTGCAGTCCATCCACCAGGAAGCGTCGCTCTGAAGGGCAGCAAACCGAGGCAGACATGCAGACAGTCAGGCTCAGGGAGAAAGTGAATTAGAGAGATGAGTAATTGAATCTGCATGTTCGGCTCCCTGATAAATTGCGGTGGTGGGAAAGAACAGGATGGTTGTCCAACCTGAGCTACTGAAGCCTCGTTTCTCTCTCTCCACGCTTCCACCTTTGAAAAACGGAAACCGCTGAACCCACGAGTGTGAGCTCGGTGGCGTTCGGGAGCGTCAAAAAGAAGAATGAGACTTTAGGTCTGTGAAATGTACACAAGGCTGAATTCTGGAAGAGGAATCCCCTGACTTGGATGTGAAGGATGCGGGTTGAAGCAGATTCCTCAACACACAGCAGCACCTTTTTCTTTAAAAACAAACGGAAGATAATGTAAATCAAATACAAGACGTCTTTGTTTCTTTGCTCTTAGGACTTGCTTAAGTATTGTGATGTCAGTAAAGTTAAATAGAGACAAAGTATTTGCTATATTTAAAGTTTCAACGCATCTATTTTTCAGTGAATTTTGTTGGGACTTTAAAAATGAAGGGTCAGAGACGCCTGCTCAATGTTGTTAAAAATTCTATATTTAAGTTGCGTGTTTGTGTTTATTCAGACATGCAGAAGGCAAAAAGATAACCGGTTTCTATGTAAGAACGCTAATCATTATGTTCTGCTCTCCCTCGTCTCTCTTTCTGTCGAAGCAGGAACTCGAGACAAACGTCTTACAGCAGGAAGTGAAGCTTATTTCAGCAAGATGCCACACCTACTCTGGATGGTTCACAGAGTCAAAAAGTTGAACGGGTAAATTCTGGGCATAAGTTAAGGTCGGGTTTTATGACAGTTTTATCATTTTAACAGTTTAAATCCCCCCAATTTACATCGTCAAACTGTTCTGTAAGAAAAATACCAAAATCTTTTCTTGCCTTTTTTTTAAAATCCATTTGCAGGTGGGTGTAAAGAATTTCTTCTTATGATTTTATGAATTCACTAAAATCTATCCACTTTTTTTTATGTATATATTAACTGCAGATGTGAATGATTCCACCTGTCCATTACTTCAACTTTTTTAAGTCTCAGGATGTTGGATGTGACTTTATTATTATTATTGTCATTAAACTGGAGGTAGTTTCCAGTCTTACATGGAGCTACCTTCTTGTTCTGTAAAAAAACAGGAAAGATATATATGTAAAAACAACAAAAAATCAACTGTACAGTAATCTGAAAGCCATGGTGCATGATAAAAAAGAACTATGTAAAGATGTGAGTGTCCACACTGTCTCAACACAGCACACAAAATATAATGTAAAAGTCAGTGAATGCAGAAAACATACAAGCTTATTAAAGACTTCAAGCTGCCTGTGACAGTGTTCTGTTAGATACACTTGCCTTAGACGATACTCGGCGTGTCCTGCACACCGACTGCATGCTAACGTTACTGCTGTGTTTGATGTTGTTTTCCTGTGGGAACCGCTGAGCGGAAGAGGACACAACGCAATCCGAACGGGACCTCAGAGACAGACGGCCGCTTCGACAAATCAAAAGAAAAGTGTAGCAATGCCTCATAAACACCGTTTTTCTTCATTTTTTAAAGCTTTAAATATCTCTGATATTAATATTACACTAATATCAAACACATACGACACTTGCGGCAAAAACTTGAAGTTGTGTACATGTTCAGTGCTTTTTTTTTTTTTCTTCCCCTTATGCACTTAATAAAGGATCCTAGCAATTTCCAACCTTGACAGCTATGACTGGTTTCCTCTGGTCAAGTTAAAATAATGTATTCGGACAGTAAAGGAGTCTGCTGCAGCTGTTGGGTACATTCCAACGCGAGGCCTCTAAAGGAGATTAAAGCCGTCTACGTCCTGTTTTCAGTGTCCTATTCAGCCTCTGGGATAATATAAGAATGCAAATGATTTATTCAAATTCAAAACTACTCATTTCTTATTAAATTATTAGGATAAACGTCAGTATGTTCTTTTATTCAGATTGTACTTTATCTGACTCTTGTGTAAGAGGTGTAAAGGACCCCTGCAGGGGGGGGTAATGCGATTACCCAGAAATCTTTCCCGAGTTTTTTTTTTTTTTTGGTCTGTGGATGAACTACCCCATTGAAAGGCTTGAACACTTCTTCCTTTTTTTCTAAAGTGAAAAAAAGTCAACTCATACCTTTTCTGTCCATTCCATTTGATTATTATGACTAAAAAATTACTCCTTTTAAAATATAGATTTGAAACCAGGTATTTAACCACACTTAAACCACAAAAGTGTCTTTGAAATCACTGCCTGAAATAAAATCAGGCCAAACCTTTCCTGCTTTAGGCCAGTTAAGATGATCAAAATGTAGATTTATGTTTTATTCTTTAGCTTATTGAAATCAGTGCTTAGCTGTGGAGTTTGTAGAAACCATGACTCAATGTCTCCCAATTAAGCTTTCTCTTGGTGGTTAAATAATCCACATATATTTATAAATTTCTTTCAGTTTCCAGGGAAACTACTAAAATCGGTATGTATTTCTACATTACATGTAGAAATAAATAAAAGATATACTGTTTTGTGATTGGTCATATAGCCTTGTTTTTCAAGCTTACTGGAGAGAACAAACTCATGTTAGAGAGGGAATACATGTCTAAGCTGAGCTCGCTAGAAAAATTACAAGAGCCTACTTTAATGAGAATCAGAAGAATTTTATTGTCATTGTCAGACAACAAAATTGCAGTTACAGTACAACCATCTTACACAACAAGATGAGGGAGGAGGTGGGAATATCCAAATGTCTAATCAAGTGATGCCTCCTATTATTTTTAAATATTTAGGACACTTTCCTCCTACTCATCCAAAGAAAAAGTATGGAAACATACTCCTGTTTTACAGCACCCATTAAAATGGGTGGTTTGATTAAAAGGTATTAGCAGGATTACCAGGAAGTTACCATATGGTCTGTGAATCTGACATGATGGAAGCAAGAGATGCTCTCATGGATAAATGTTGCCATGTCTTGATGAGCTTGGCAGAAAATGCATTTGTGTCAAAAATCTTTAAACACCAAAGTGCAGCTTGTTGAGGTTAACATAACATTTCAAGGTTCATTCTTGTATCAAGAACAGAGCCAGACCATAAAGCCAGACTGCTCAACTAGAATTGTTCACTACAAACACTACTTTTTTGTTTGTTTTTTGTCAAACTAGTTCAGATTGGTTGTCTAGGTCCTCACTACTGATTGCTACTCTATAAAATCTATAATTGGTAAGTAATTAAATGTAAAAAAAGAATGCCGATTTAAATAATATAAAAAAATATTAGATATATCAATATTATTTTTAATGATTTTTGCAACTAAAGTGCTAGTCTGCTGAAAGGTCAATGTCCCACTAAGCATGAGAACTGAGTAGTCCTGGTAGGTACTATTACTGATGTCTGATAAGCACTATTTAACATGCTTGAACTAATCAAAATAAAACACTAAAATAACTGGGACTTAGTTCAGTTTGATTCAGAAAGTATTGTGCAATAAGTCCAAATCTACCCTGCACAAAACTAGTAAACTGAAAGCCATTCTGCTAATGTCCTTGCTTTGGTGTGAGTCTGGGGGTCCCACCACGTCTGCACGCCCTTTTCCTTGCTGCTCACTAAACACACCTCCTCCCCCCAGACCTCCTCCTCCTCCTCTTGTGAGGCTACTTCGCCAGATGGTCTAGTCTCTTTCTTTTGTTTACCCATCGCCTCAGAGTTTACCTAACAAACCTTGGCGACAGAACTATGGGATGTCTCTGAGCAGCATGACCGCTGGACACAGACACGTAAGTCTTGTTTTTAAATCTACGCACGAGTGAACCCGCTGGTGCAAACATATTTGTCAGAACATTAAGGGAGGAAGAAAAAAAAAAACTGCATCCACCTCTTTAACTTGGCCATCCCAACTCAGACGGTTTTTTTTTTTTTTTTAGCCCCAGCTGTTTTCGTTGTCGTAAAGTAAATTTACCCCAACTCTGCTTTCTAAATAAAGACGTGATACAATGACAGAGTAACGCAGCTCCGGGAGGGAGAGGCTAGCAGGCGTTTTGACACCTGTGGAATCCGTTACCGTTAGAAGTTTTACTTGTGATTTCTCAGGCTAACTTCTTGGGACAAGTTTATCAGCGCAGCCCGCTGAGAGACAGCCGGGACAGCCAATGACGGAGCAGGACGGATCTGTGTACATATCCGTTGCCGCGGTAACGAACCGACATTCCAAAGATGTGGAACAAAAAGAGGCGGGATCTCAAGCTCGAGCACGGGTGGCTGCACGGCCACGGTCTGACTGCAGGCAGCTTGACGGAAAGGAGACTTTTTGAAACTTAACGCGAAAGAATTTAAAACACACAGATGTGAGAGTGAAGTCACGATAACAATTTATCTCGTCTGTAGCCATTTACAACTATGGTTTACTTGAGTGCTTAGCTGATGAAGTCAACAGTAATCTCTATAAAGCTAAAAATTGACGTACTCGAGCTGTGTAACATAAACTAAACAACAACTAGAATTCAAAAAGTAAACCGGAAGTTAAAAATGTGGCCTGAAGTCGTTACAGAGCTCGTAGGTTTACCTGGAGCACCGCACAGATGCGTCAGTCTCCTATCACCTCTGTCTCCAAATATGGATTAACAATTATTATACTGATCCTCTGTAGATGAATGGAACAGTTCGTCTATAAGAACCTGGATATGTGAATACTTGGCCTAAAATTAGTTCATTTAATTATGGCTTACATCTGATGAGAACAGTTTCTCAGTATATATGTGTGTGTGTGTGTGTGTGTGTGTGTGTGTGTGTGTGTGTGTACTTATATAGGCATAATATTTAAAAATGGTAAAAATATTTCTTGATATAATTATATATCAAGAAATATATCAAATTTTAATTAAATACATTATATTTATTGAGGTGCACATAGAAAGCCTTAGGAAATACTGAAAATAATCTCATGACTGCATTCTCTCCTCTCCTTGTCTGCCTCAGGTGTCTTTTGCCAGGAGGAAGGACTGACACCATGATGGAACCACTCACACAGCTGTGTTAAAGCTTGAACCCTGCTTCTCCCCTATGTGCTGCATTCTGAGCTGCTGCTCATCTTTTCAAAGCAGCCCAGCTGTTAAGACATCAAACATGTCTCAAACCAAGGATATGAAATGATCAATTGAAACCCATCCGATCAATGGAAAAGAAAAGGTTTCCTGGCACGATGTCCAGGCAGGTGGATTTGTCATCCAAGAGACGCCCCTGTGTTGGAAGTGGGCTGGCATTCCCTCAGCCTCCCCAACTCGCCTCCACCGCCCAGTATGGCCGCATTCAGGCTGTGGAGGTTGCGAGAGGAAGAACAGGGTACGGCTTCACGCTGACAGGCCAAAGTCCTTGTGTCCTCAGCTGCATCCTTAAAGGAAGTCCCGCAGACTACGTGGGGCTGCGCTCAGGAGACTGCATCCTCTCTGTCAATGACATAAATGTCTCCAAGGCATCGCACGAAGATGTCGTCAAACTGATTGGACGTTGCTCTGGCATTTTAAAGCTGGTCATTGCCGAGGGCGAGCGCCACTGGCGCCACCCTCAACGGGCCGCCGGCAGTCGCCATCACAGCAGTAACACGATGACGGCGGCCTACCTGGATTCCTGCTCCAGTGATGACGAGCTGGATGTTTTTTACAATAACGGTGTGGGCAACAACAATGGCCGGTCAGGCTGTGGACCGAAAGGAGGCAGGTACAAACCCAAACTGGATTCCAAGCAGCTTGGCATCAACAGAGCAGAGAAGGTGGTGGCTGAGTTGCAATCTGGAGGAATCTTCAACATGATCTTTGAAAATTCCAGCCACTCCTCCAGCAGCTCGGACAAGGACAGGCCCGGGGTGACCTCGTCCTCAAAGCCGCATCAAATGTCCGATCCGGAGTTCAACCCGTACCGCAATGCCTCCTGTACCCAGAGCAACCCCAACCTGCTCTCTGAGGAGGAGATGGCCCAGGTGCTGAATGACGACTCTGTCTTCCTGGAGTCCGACTTCCGCCACCTCCACATTCACCACCACGAAGAGCAAGATATGGATGTTGGAGAAGGTGCTGACTTTGGTCTTGAGCCCAGCGAGGGAATCCTTAACGTGGGGATGATTGTCGGGTATCTCGGCTCCATCGAGCTCGCCTCAACGGGAACCAACCTGGAGAATGACAGTCTGCAAGCCATCAGAGGGAGCATGAGGCGCCTCAGGGCTGAGCAGAAGATCCATTCATTAGTCCTCATGAAGGTGGACTTGACTCTTCTAGTTATCTGCCTTAGATACTTTTTTTTTCACTTGTTGTTGCATAAAACCTCAACTACTTTAAAAAAATAATACTTGTATTTATATATCTGACTTTGCTGTAGACTTTCTCTACTCAAAACCAGCTTGAAATTGTACATACAGGCTCCAGTACAGACATATATTCTCATAGAGGTTAGATTAATGTCCCTTAGCAAGTTGCAGAGAATCCAAACTATTTTTGTCGCTGTCATCAAGCCTTTGGCGTAATTCTGAATAGATATTTCACCACTTTACCAAGTCGTCATATATAGCTTCCCTGAATCAGATTCGGCTTGTAAGCACAGTCCACACATTTGTGTTGAATCACACAATTACTTCTGTTTGCATATAAAAACTAAATAGTTAACTGAAACATGGTGTTTCTTTAACTACATTTTGTAAATGTGTGAACTTCATTTGTTTTTCACGGCAGTAAAATGAATACATTACACCCTGACAGGTCATGCATGACAGCGTACTCCTGTGCAGCGACAGAGGTCAGGTCTTGGCCACCTACCCTGCAGAGAAACTCGCCTTCAGCGCCTGTTGTCCTGACGATCGCCGATTCTTCGGATTGGTAACCATGCAGGCCACGGACGACCACAATGATCGCCACTTTAGCAACGGGCGAGACGACGAAGGAAGTTTAAGGACTTCATGTCACGTGTTCATCGTGGACCCAGAACTATGTCATCACCAGGTAACTGAAGCATTTTTGACCATGTACAATATTTCTACATGTTATACTAAAGAATTGCTGCTAAATTTCTCATTTTTAAGTCATGTAAGTGTAAAAATGTCTTTAAAGATCATCCATTTTCTTACGCTTATCTGGTGTCATGTCGTTGGGGTAGCAGCCTAAGTAGGGAGGAGAAATATCTGAAAAAGAAGATGATTTTGTAACCGCCTTTAGCTGTACGTCTTCTTACAGCTAAAGGCTATAAGAAGACTTATAGCTGTAAGTCTTCTGGGCCAGCTTTGCACATGTAGAGAATGAAACTTTTAGCATTCTCATGTAAAACATCAAGCTCGGTCAGGAAGAGCTCCTGTGTACATCAACTTTCAAGTCTCTTTGTTTGGATTTAGGACTGGAGCTGGGTAAAGATAGAGTTGTTTTTTTAATTCTAGAAGGTGAACGTTTCACTCTCATTTATTTCTTATTGTTGTCCGTTCCACATAATGTTCCGCATGCAAAGAAGTTCAACTTTGGACTCATTCTGAACTGAGTCTGAGCACCTTCTTCCTCATTTGCTTTGCTGTGCTCCTTAAATGGCTTGTGACAAACTGCAAACGTCATGTGACTTAACAAATGCTTTCTCCTTGCCACAAAGTCATGACTCCAATGCTTCATTTTTATTTGTACATTTTATTTTATTTTTTTAAATCATCCTTCCATTACACTCATTTCATCTGTCAGATGATAGTTTGTGGTTTTAATGTGAATGAGATATTTGCACTTAAGCAAATCTATTAAATATTAATGTAATCTGTAAAACAAAGATTACATAAAAGTCCCAATGTCCACAAATCCATGAAGTTTCAGATGTTTTCTGGGATGCTAATAACCGGTGCCTGTTAAGTGGGAGTACTGAGCATTGTATCTGTCTTATGGGCAGGTCCATTCAGGTGTGGCCAGGAGGTTTGGCTTTGAGTGCACCCCCGACCCAGACACAGGAGGCTGCCTGGAGTTCCCACCCAGTTCTCAGCCTCTGCTCCAGTTTGTTTCTGTCCTCTACCGAGACATGGGGGACAACATCGAGGGGGTCCGGGCCCGCGCCTTCCACGATCCGGACAACGACGCCCAACAGAACCACAGCACCAGCAGCAACAGCGACAGTGGAATCGGCAACTTTTTACCCGAGGAGAAGAGCAACCGAGTCCTTTTAGTGGACCTCGGGGGCCCTCCCAGTCACAACCACATGTCCGGGGCCCGCCAGTGGGACAGCCCGCCCTCCTCTCAGCAGGCCTGGAGCCCCATCCTCGGAGCTGCCGCCTCCCACCCCCCTCCGCCTCCCCCGCCTCCGCCAATGCTGAGAAACGGTCACTACCTCCACGACCCGCACCTCGCTGACCTCCCTCACCCTCTCCCCCTGGCTCACCCTGACCTGCCAAGCAGGCTCTCACAAGGACTCAATGTGCATCACTACCCGGCGAGGAAGCTGGGTGGAGCTATGGGGGGAGGAGACAGGCGAGGAGGAGGAGGAGGAGGAGGAGGAGTAGAGCCTCAGAGGTGGCTGCCAGTCCATGTGCTGAGAGACTGGCGTCAGCAGCACCAGCACCACCACAGCCACTTCCAGGGCCTGAGCAGCGATCAGGAGTCCTATGCCGAGTCCACCGACGGATGGTCATCAGCCAACTGCAGCACCCTGCCCCCACCCATGAATAAGATCCCTGCCGACCGCTACCGGGCCCCGCTGGCCCCAGGGGACCGCATGCATCCACCTGGTGTCAGTCATCCTCCCCCTCCTCCATCCCCACCTCCTCCTCCTCCTCCCGCTCCTGCACACCTCCACAGCCACCGGCTGGCTGCTCAGAAAGACGAGTGGGCCAAGAAACTGTTCGGCGCCGGAGACCGGGAGCTCAGTGGAGCACGGCGAGCCGAAAGAGAGAAAAGGCGAGAGGCAAACTCAAAGGAGGGAGAGAAAAAGGTACGTCTTTAATCAAGCTTGTAAAAATATAAAATATCAGCACAAGTCAGACTTTTATCACTTTTCCTGCTCGTATTTCATTCAGTTTATTCCACAAAGTATCAACCGAAGACAAATGTTCTTCGAACTGAGTCAGTTTTTGAACTGTGAGATAGTTGTGCTAAAAGTGACTGTGAGACGAGAAAGCCCGGTCACAGGTCGCTCCCCCGCATCACACATTCCTGTCGTGGAAATTTACTATGACTAGAGAGTGTTCAAGGCTACATATTATTGAGACTATAAATTCATTCCGCTCACTCTGCATTTTCGGTCCTCTTCTCACAGCGCACACATTAAGTCTCACATCTTTTCCTCAGACATTAAACGCCTCAATTTTTAAAAATGCTACGTTTACCTCAGAAAATAGGCTTATAGCAGCACATAATGCTGACTTAGTTCCCAGACTTGGTAAAAGTGGATGGATAAGTTATTTATCCTCTCTGCTCCTGTATCAGATCATGTATTATGCACCAAGCAGACATCTGTTGTCACCTGAAAACCACCTGTCTTCTGCAGTGGAGCAGATTCGTCAAAGTGATAGAATTTCAAATTGTTATGCATTGTATTAGTAATCAATTTCACTAAGAAGCAGAAAAAGACACAACTATCCAGTTGGACTATATATCCCATGATCTCACCCCCTGCCTGTGAAGATACTTAGGCAGAATGTTTACGTGTACTTTCATGTAAAAAAAAAACCCTCTCTTAATTTCTTTGTTTTTACCAGAACACAGTCTGTAGTAAAAATATTCATACTTTTGATTTAATCAAAACTAGTTCATTGTAGCTCTAGCTGTTTAACGGTCCTAGTCCTTGTTGAATACACATGACTCTATCACAGCCTCCCACAGATTTTCTTCCTGTATTACCCTTTCTGTAGATACGTTCATCTTTTCATCAACTCTGACCAGTTTCAGTGTCCTTGCTTAAGAGGAGTATCCCCTCAGCATTATGCTGCCCCAATCATGTTTGACCAGGGAGATGAAAGGTAGTTCCATATTCACAGAAAAACCTCCTGGTTCAGCAGTGGGATTAATAATCCAAGTATGTCCTCAAACGAATAAAAGAAAAAAGAAAAAAAAAAATCACATTATGGAGTCCACAAAAAACAAAAGCTATACAAATAAAACAATTACACTCAGAGATTCGTTTGCCTCTAGACTCACGTTTAGTTGGGATAACATTATTTGATTTTTGTGACAGTATAATTTCTTCTTCAGGCTTGCTTTTGTTCAAGAATCTTTGTTTGCTGCTATGTCATGTGAAACACTTTGAGGTGTAGATTTTAGGGAATTAAAACACTTTGATAGTTTTGTTTTTGCCATTAAGTTGTACATTTGTATGTGTCAGCACGTATACAAATACTTGGGTCTACAACTGGACAATAAATAACTGGACAATAATAAGACAAAAAGACTGACCTCCTTCAATGTGTGCTCTAAGCTCCTGTACATGTTTTATAAGTCCATTGTGTATACTGTTATATTCTATGTAATTGTTTGAAGAGGGACATACAGAGATTGAACCGCCTCATCTGCAGAGCTGGCTGGCTTTGTGGTTGGTGTGAGCCTGGAGTCTGTGGAACAGAGGACACTGTATAAACTCAGTTTAGTCCTGGAGAACACAAGCCACCCCATTCATACTGTTTTCTCCAACCAGAGGAGGTCCCTCAGTGACAGGTTTCTCTCACTGGGATGTTCAACTGAGAGGATTAAAAACTCCTTTGTCCCACGGGCCATTAGGCTTCATAATGCTGTGATTTCTGGGAGGGGAAAGTGAGGGAGATGGAGTAATTAGCATTTTAATGTATTTAAGCTCTTTACTAGACCACCTTTTAATATATATTGTGTACCTTTTATAGATGTTTACCTAACTTAATCTAACCTAACCTAACCTAACAATTACTGCTGGTGTGCTTGGAATTGTTGTTTCCTTGTATGGCACCATTTGGTCTGACCTTCAACTGTGGCACAGTTTGATACGCACTCAAGTTTGTGGACTTATCCCAGTCCTAAGCAACCGTTTTAGCTCAGGCTTTCACTGACTGTATTGATGTGAAATTTTAACTTTCAGCGTGTCCTCAGGCAGTCTCTGGATTTTCTAAAAACACACCATGGCAGTTTGAGGAAAACTTGCAGGGGTGCTTTGAGTATTGAGTATTGCAATCATTTAGAGTGGCACACATTATTCATGTGTGATTTCTACAGTTGTAATATTATCTGTTTATAGTTTTGTTTGACTCGCAGACTATGCAATAGTTCAGAGTAAACAGCGGCTACATTTTGTAGCATTATTCAACTGCCTGTTGAACCAATTATTACCTTGTTTTCTGTCTTTCTCTTTAGTGGAGAGCAACAAGTAGAGGGAGTGGCAGGCTGTCTGTCTTTGAAAGCTTATATCATTGTTCCACTTTTACTGGCTTCTTATTAAAATCATGTTAAATTATAAGAATTGAACGAGGACAGTGTTTGGGCTTGTGAAATTTGCATTTAAAAAAAAAAAAATCTTGTTAGGCTTGCTTATAAGCTGTGATTACTACTTTGATTGCAAAATGTGCACTTTTTTTATTATTACCATTCCTGATTGGTTGAGAGGGTTCCTGGGAGCTGAGTGGGGACAATCAGAGGAAGTGTTAACAATACCAAGGCAAAGTATAGAAACTGATAGGAGCAGATGGACTTTCTGAACAATGCCCTTCTCAGACTGAACTGCTAAAGAAGCCGTGACGTTTTCAGAACAAAATCCTCATCCCTCTGTGGTTCAGTCCCTCTACTCTCTGGTATTAGTTAAACCAGATTTATCCTACTCATTTATTAATTAATAGAGCATTTGCTTGTAGCTGTCTGTCTCTTAATGTTTACTCTTTGTTTAACACATGGTGGCACTGTCTCTCTCTTTTTCTGTTGGCTTCCTGCACACCCAACAACTTTCCTGTTTTTCCTTCAAGGTCCATTAACACTAAAACGTTAATGGACGACTGAAGTCTAAACAGCCTCAGTTTGTGTTTGTTTCACTTGCAACAAAGTTTTGCAAGTGAAAAGCCACATGCCATGCTTGTGGCATGACTGCTGATACTCGCTGGTAATGCTAGTCACGATTCTGAGAGAAGGTCAAAGAACTGATCTGAACGTTTCTGAAACGATAAATAATAATTGAACGAATTTGTTTTGCATTTTGGTTATTCATTTCTAAATTGTCAGATGCATTCTTAGTCATGAAGTGTTAAACATACTCATAATGATTGTACTTTTATGTGGTAACTGTTAACTCAACTTGTTGCAATCATTTTTAGATTTTTTTTATGTAGAGTGTTTTTCTATAAAAAGGAAAGATGCTTTTTAAGTGATATTGTGTGTTTATATGTGTTTTAAGGTTGATAAATTGCACAAATGAGAGCTTCGAATTTTCCTCAAACTCCGTTTTCTCTCTTGTTTTTTTTTAAAGCTGTCTCCTGTGCCAACCTAAACAAACAACCCCTGCTCTTTATCACTTTTCTTTTTAACCCCAGTTTGTGCTTCTCCATTAAACGTCTCTTGATTTCTTTCTTGTATTCATGTAAGACTAATTGGGTTAAAAAACAACAACAACAAAAAAAAGGTCACGTCAGAGTGTTTGCGCCTACGCATTTAATCAAGCGTTTGAATCTTCATTATCTGAATGTGCGCGGAAACGCACACACGCACAGATGTAGGGTTGACTCAGTATCCAGGCAACACCACTGCCGATGCCTGATGAAATGCAGCGACCGCCTCCTAAACAGGCGGTCTGATTTAGCTCGCGTCTGTCCTCTCAAACCTGTCAGCGTCTTTTAATTACGTATCTCCTCTATCACCCGGGGCCCACTCCGCTGTGCTGTGTATCCTACAGTGCGAGGAGATAAGGCAGATGTTACTTGTGGGAAGTTCAGAGACATGACCGGTCATTTCTGTGCTTTCCAAATGCAACAGTTGTCAGTGTCACACTTGATTAGTCCCCGTCTTCTCTGATTTACAGCAGTCCTCTGTGACTTGACGTCACTGTTAAATGGCTTCAGATTGTAAATGCTCTTTCCCCTGTCACTGATGCTCCTAGGTGAGGCAGCTTATGGCGGCAACTTTCTGCACAGATGTTGGGCTCTAATTCCAATTATCTTCTTTTCCAGGCCAGTGCTTCTGCAAACGTAATGTTGTAATGTTTTTAGCATGCTGCACTTCATTATTCATCATATCGTCAATCACGAGCAAAGACTGTGAAAAGATGTAGCTGTTTTGATCTTTTTGTGCAACATACTTTGCCCGTGATAAAGGAGCAGGTGGCCATTAGAGTTGTGGGATTGATTTTACAGCTGTCGCAGAAAGCACACAGAAGTACTTTAAATGCCTGCATGTGCCATGAGGAATCTTACATGTAGGTGAGAAAAATGTGCTAAAATTAGGAAAGCATACAGATGCAGACAAACTTGTTAGTTCCTTCCAAGCTCTTTCAAACAATGCTCCATTTTTTCTGAAATATCAATCTATTAAACAGTCAGTCATATAATACCAATTAGCTAAGTCTAGGGAGCCTGTGCTGCTCTGATTTGGAAGGTAAACGGATGAAATAATTACTAATCAAGAGCTCCAAAGGAACAAGATACAGTTGTTCAGCTTCATTGAACGTTGTTTCATCGGTCTTCTCAAAAGTGAATTGCAGTAGAAAACAATTAATAATTCGGCAATATGAAGTCAAACAGTCAACTAGGAGCTGGTGGCCACTTGAGATGAGTTTCATTTATATCTGAAGTCAAAACTGTTATTCAGGATTGAGAACAAACATTTTATGTGTGCTCTAGTTTTAAGTTTTTAAAGCACTTTATGAGTAAGTGAATGAACGTGTCATATGTTTGTCTTTTTTTTTCAAATATATGAATAATATGGGAAGTTTTGTGACAAAGCACACATATGCATCAAGGACGTTAGAAGAGTGACCTCTCGTTCATGCATTTGCAACACAATTTATTGGGACTAGAAATATTTCTCTATTTCAATTTTTTTTTACTCAGTCAAATTAACATGTCTAGTTGGCCTGCATACGTATAACCAGGTCAACTAAGGAGCCAGCTGTCTATAAAACAGCTTGTGAGTCATTACTAATTGATAATTGAAAACATAGCTCTCTAGTATTTCAGATAAATTGAGGCTTCCTGAAGGTTCACATTAGAAAAATAGCTTGAAGCTAAAGACAAAAAGGGTTTTTTACATGGTACTTGAACTAACTTAAATTGTCCTTTTTTGAAGAATATAAAATCATTAATGATTTCTTTCTTTCTTTGTTTAAAATATATATATATAAAAAACTCTGTCTCAACATGTCTCCCTATATAAACACTAGTATACAGCAACAGTATACAGAAGAAGCATTCAGGATATGATCCTGTTCAATTATGCATTTTATTTCTATTTAGTTACTTGAATATAAGGCGATATCTGATTCCATTTGTCGAAAAAGAAGTGTTTTTCTAAGATAAGGTGCACAGCAGGTTCTCGTTATTCACCCTCCTGTGCTCTCCTGCAGTTTCTTATTATTTGGCAAACGGCTGTTTATTGTGACCTCCGTTATAGCACATAAGCTGAACTTAATTTTATTGCCTTGGCCTCAGGGTGGTCGGTTTCGCGGCTTGACGATGGGGTTCCCTCCTCTGCCGCAACGCTCCTCAGCCAGACGCTCCTTTGGGCGCTCCAAACGCCTCAGCATGGCCCGCTCCCTGGACAACTTGGAGGTGAGCAACATTCACCCTCGCATAAACTGTGTGTGTGTGTGTTTTTTTTTTGCTAGACAGTAAATTCTAACATAGACATAGTATACATAGTAAAATCTAACAAAATCTGTCAATCTGTCAGTGGAAACAAAGCATGCAACATTGCTTTTTTTTGTGACAGAATGACACTAAGTTTGGTTGCTGAAGGTTGTCTATTAATGTTTAGAAACAAATCCTCCAAGAAGATAGTCTTTTTCTTTTCTGGTGATTCTACCTTCCAGCTTGTGTTCTTATATTAAAAAGGCCTCATGTACTCTTGGAGCTCAGCAATGTCTTTTCAGGACTTCATTATTACTATCGGAAAACTGACGGTTTCAATGAAACACTTAGCTTCCCTGGCTGCTTTAAGTACGGGAAATGACTTTCACACTGTATTGTTCCTCAAATTGTTGGATAATGGTCAGAAATTTGAGAACATATCCAGTGAGCCCTTGCTACGTTGGCGAGAAGGACTTGTTGATGTCAAAGGTTGGAGAGGAATGAGCAGAGTGGTTTGAAATGTTAGGAATCAGTCGTTTGAATCAGTCGTTTTCTTCATATTCCAATCACTGATCTTATTGGGATTTAGAGATCCTTAAAGTTTGAAATCTCATCTGAAGCTTCATTTAGTTTCAACTGACTTCAAGGAAAACCTTTCATTTGTTTCCAGCCTTGGTTATGGGTCTGGAATAAATTATGTGGCAAACCGAATTACCGGACTTGAACTTATGCACCGGATCACGTGTGCAGGTCGACTCAAGCGTTATATGACTCCACTGTCACAGAAATGATTATTTTTCTCCTTTTTTTTTATCTTCAAGAAATGACCTGGAGTACAGTCATTTGAGAACCATGAGATATCCCTAACAATGTGCCTATTTAGATCTTCTTTCATAAAGTCAAGATCTGACCTGTGTATTTTAGTGCTCAGATGGTGAGGTTGATTTTGCTACTGTTGGATGAACCAGTTTTCAATACTACATTTTCCATTGTACTATTTTTTTTCTAAAATATAGCTAGAAGACTGAACTAAGCGCATAAATTGCAGTGTTGTTGCCATAAAGTCTTGTCTGTGTGTTTATGTCTGAAGGAGAGTCTTGCCATCCGAGGCTCTTTTCATAACAGTAGCTTTGGCCCCGAGATAGGAATCAGAGCACAGTTAAATGTTTCCTCTGTTTAGTGGTGACTGGGGCTCCCTGGGAGCAGACAAGTCAAACTCACCACGGCTGCTTCAGTTGTGACTCTTTTATTTTTTTTTCCATACATTTTTGTCATTCTTTCTTTGGTTGACTGCAACAGGAAGCAGAGTGAGAGATGGAGGACCAAAATCTGTGTTCAGGCAAACCTTGGAGGTGTGTCTCATATTCAAAACTGGAGAGGGTTTGAAAATATTTTTTCATAGTTTCTATTCTCAAACACTTGGATTTTACCCAGGGGTGTTAACACTTTTTGAGAAAAAGACTAGATCTTCTTCAGAGAAGCTTTTATTTATTTCTGATCAACTTCAATGTTCACCGTACTACTTCTTTTTTTATAAAGGATTCTTTGAAAGTGAGCTGTTTTAGAGTCTACTGTGAAGAGATTTCACAAATTACATGCAGAGGCGAACAGTCTGACGGTGAACAGTGACATGAAAGGAAGAGCAGCAGCTCTAAGGTTACGCAGGTTATTGCGAATATTTGACCTCAACGTTAAGACTATTTGTTTTGTATGCTGTTGCCAAAGTTTAGATCATTTTATTCCCTCTGTTTCATTATCATCAGCTCCGTTGTAAACATTCAGTTCTGCAAGGTTAAACTGCATACTGTTTGCCTGAGTTTTAGATGTCCCATCGTCATCCCACGTCAAAGTTTTTTTTTCTTCTCCGCTCTTCCTGCCGCCTCTATTCTACTTCTTTTCTTCCGGCTGTTAGGCCTTTTTCTCTTGCCGCACATGCTGTAATATTCACAAACAGAGAGAGCTTTGTGCTGTGTATCGGGGGGAAAAAGAGGGATTGGTTTGTGTGTGTGTGTGTGTGTGTGTGTGTGTGTGTGTGTGTGTGTGTGTGTGTGTGTGTGTGTGTGTGTGTGTGTGATTGTGGTGGGGGGTAAATGGGTTCTAAGTGTTGGCTCGCTCTTCTAACAAGCTCCGATGAGCAACAAGCTGGCATTCAACTCATTAGTGAGGAACTGACACAGAAAGCACTAACGGTATGTAGACTCACGTACATGTATGCACACATTTAGGAGCTTTCTGTTGTCATGGTGAAAATTAAAATATGTTTTACTGCTGAATATGTGGTACTGTATGTACATTGAGGCCAGACCTCTAGGCTTACTGTCTATCTAGTGATGGAGTAGGGCTTAATTTTTATAGACGAGCGTTTGACTGAACACTCTTCTGCTTGTTTTTGAATAATGCTTTACATTTCAGTGATCTAATCATCTTTTTCAACAGTTATTTTACCAGATAATATGAACAGTGTTGAAAATAGGTGTCAGTCTTTTTCCAAATTTATTCTCTTTTGTGTCAGTAACAATAAGGCCGTGTAATTTTATTTATGTAGCACATTTTTAGCAACAAGGCAGTTAAAAGTAAGTATAAAATGCAATTACCGGTCAATTTTATGGTTAACTGTAATTAACCATAAAAGTTAATTTCACCAGCCTCTACAGTCAAGAAATTATTTTATTAGGAACTGTCTGACAACATGAAACAGGATATAATATGTCAACAAGCAACACATCACGTGCTAAAGAAATACAAGAACAGATCAGAAACAAAGTCACCGACCTCTATTTGGAGAGGGTAACAAATAGAGCTGCACCAATTCGATAATATCTGTATCGACACCAGTATTGAAAAAAACATTCTAGATCGTCATTGATGTCATTGGTGACAATGTGCCTGACCCATAAGGGCAGATCTACTCGGTCTAGTCCTATGCTTTGTCGTCTGAGCGATCACAAAGCATAACATTTATGCTTTATTGTTAATTTGACATTATATTTAGAATTCCTGCACCAGTGTTAAATCTTTGAGTGGCCTGCCAACCAATATGACTTTAAGAGTGTAACAACATTTAATCTTGGAGGTCACAAAATAAGGAATAAAAGTGACCTCAGCTATGGCCCCACATGTCATATCTAAGGTCAGTTAGTGGTCCAATGAAGAAAACGTCCTTTATCTTTTAGAATATCCTGCATTCATAACTGGGTTTTTGCGTAGAAGTAGGAAGATTTGCTTTTCCATCATGTGCTTTTTAAAAACGTTACACAGACAGCATTTCAAAAAAGAATCTTAAAGGATATTAAATTATATCACACATAAGGCAAACTTGTAAAGTGTTTCATCAAGTCACACCAAAGCGCTTCGTACTACATTCACTCATTCACATGCTGATGGTGGTGAGCTACATTGTAGCTACAGAGCTGCCCTGTGACATTAGTTGTAGCTTCGCTGTTTTGGTAAATGTAACATATTTGACTCAAACCTTGTTATGGACATCCCAGCTACGCAGATATTTCTTACCAGCCTGTAAGTTTGAATCGAAACACACAAATGTGACTTCAGTGAGACCAATGTTTCTAAGAATCTAATAAACTTAACAGTTGGCCTTTCAATGTAAAAACAGAGAAAAGAAACAAAAACAAAACAGCTTTCTGTTTTGAGGAATTGGTGGGAATGCACAACCGATAACATCTTACATCACTGCTCTATTTAAGGGCCTGACAGAGTCGTCTGTTCTGTCAAGGCTTTAAAGAGGATGTACATCACATTAACTTTGAATTCAAGGTGTTTATAGGTCTCTGCTGAACCGTCAAACATCTGTTTGATCTATTGATCTTTTCAAATAGACTGTTAGTGTCTATTTGAAAATGATTGGTGCGCCTCCAAAACCTGATGTCTGAGCAAATAAATAAAAAAAAATACTCAATTTCAACCAGCTTTAATTCTTTGGTGGTAATGTCTGGCATTAGGTGTGGCAACACTACAACTACAAGGATGAAGATATACCAAGGTTTTGATACGGTGGCCGTGAGGTCCAAAGCAATTACAAATTACAAAATCACTACAACATTAACAAAAACACGACATTAAGAAAAACCGAACGACATTAAGAAAAACACGACATTAAAAAAAACACAACGACATTAAGAAAAACCCAACGGCATTAAGAAAAAACGAACGACATTAAGGAAAACACAACACATTAAGAAAACGGAAAAGGTAGGTCCCAGTTGAGACCTAAGATTGGCGCCCCTTCTGGTGCTGTGCCCCTATGCGTTGCATACCCAGCATACCCACTTTTTGCGGTACTGGATGTAGGGCTATGACAATTAGTAGGATTAATCACAATTAATTGATAATTAAAATAATTGTCGACCAATTTAGTAATTCAATAATTCTTAACATACTCAGAGCAGTAACTGAGCCAAAACTGTACTAAAAAATATCCACATTTTGTATTTAAGATAAAAAAAGCTAAACTTTTGTCTGTAAAAATGTTCTATGCTCAAATCTTCAAGTGACATAGGTTTCATCTTCATCTAGTTCAAACTCTAAAAACAAGAAAAAAAAGACCTTTTCTGTTCAATTGTTTATCGATTAATCCAGAGAATTAATCAGCCCTAATTCAATCAGAAAGGTCTAAGCTTTTCACGTTTGGTAGTAGAAGTATTTTTTTTTAGCCAAGATTCAATTATATTGCATAAAAAGGCAGTGCTTAAGTGATTAAATGAAAAATCAGGGTAATTTGCCTTTTTTTTAATATCTGACTAATTGTCAGAATAATTAATAAATAACAACCATCTCAACTGTGAAGTGGAAGGGTGGTAGCATCATTTGTATGGGGATGTTTTGTTGTAGGAGTGAGTGTTGTTCTTCTCAAGGACACATCAAAATTCTGACCAAATTTGATATAAAGTTGCTCAAAGAAAACATTGTTGTTTTTTTACATCATTTTGGGGCAGAGATGAAAAGGAGCCCTACAAGCGTGATTCAGTTACACTAGTTCTGTCTGGTGAAATGGAGTTATTCTGGCAATTATTAAATAGAAATATATTTGAAAATACTAATCGACCTAAAACAGGTAACATTTACCTATATTAATGTGAGAAAGAGAAAAAAATGCTGTTGTTTTCTGTCAAAATATGTGAACATCTGTTTTCACCTGTATGTTGTTTACGTCTATAATACTGTGAAAACACATTCTGTCCCTGTTGATTGCCAGTAAACGCCTCTTGACTGCTGGATATTTATCAGCCTCAGTGTCATTGAGTGGAGCTACATTCTCTGTCATCACCCCTGGGCCAAGTTAAGGGCAGACAGCAGGGGTGTGTGTGTGTGTGCGGTAGAAGGTGTTGGGGTGAGTACCTCCACTGTGTGTCAAGGCATGTTGAGGAATGCAGCCACTTTTTTTTAACACATAGTGCTTCCTGCAGGTAGCTGTCTTAGCTGTCAGTCTCCGTCTTTCAGAACAAATTATTGCGTCGTTCATCCAGTCCCCCACTCCTCTTCGTCTGTTTGCTTTTTTGACCCCCCTCCGCCTCCTAAACATCAAAACTGTCAGTTTACTCTCCAGACATGTGTGGGGTATACTGAGCCGACATCTGAAGAGCGCTGAGGGTAACACGTTCAACTTTGCGCAAATTTTGTGTGGGTGTGTGTTGCCTAATGACGGGGGGTTTTGCAGTAATGCCTACACATTTGTCGTGTGTGTGTGTGTGTGTGTGTGTGTGTGTGTGTGTGTGTGTGTGTGTGTGTGTGTGTGTGTGTGTGTGTGTGTGTG
>CAEGAF010133091.1:0-66048 GCA_903067075.1 Micropoecilia bifurca | reverse complement strand
CCAAAATCACTCTGTCCCTCTAAAATCTTTCAGAAAATCGCAAAAGTGTATTGAATTGTATCGTTTGCTGAATATCGCAATATATATCATATTGTGGGCCCAATATCGTGTATCATATCGTAAGATTATTGTATCACTACAGCCCTAATCCACATTGACGATTTTTTATACATGACTGCTGAACAATAATTATCACAACAACTGACACCAGTCGATTGATCGCCAATCGCAGACATAAAAACCAGGCAGGCTGAACCTTAGTCCTGACCGTTTGAGCCAGCTGAAATCCCTGGCAGCCAGAACAACGGGTGGGTGTTCTCCGCCGCCGCCGCCGCTGAAGCAGTACGCAGACAGACGCTCGCCTGTCACGGCGTGGACAACCTCCAGGTTGGACCCACTGGCCAGCCAGGCCAACCCGCTGCGGCCTTCGTATGAAAAATAAAGAAATGCAGCCTCACTTACAATAAAAGACAAACGTAACTGCAGCAAATCAATATAAAAGTCAATTTAATACAGGAACTCTACATTAATGTGAAAAGTAAGAGGATTTATGAATAACCTATCCAGGATAAATATCGGTACCGTTTTAACAACAGATTGTTGTGAATTGGGACCAGATTTCTTTAAGGTGCTGAATTTTTGTTTAAGTGTCCTATATGGTAAGATAATGTTATTTGTATATCACATTTTCAGCAACAAGGCAACACAAAGTGCTTTACAGGAATTAAAAGGAAATACAAACAAAATAACAAAACAAAGGAAAGAGCAAAAGAAGAGAAAAAGAATCTAATGTTGATCTAAAGTATGTAAACTGGGTTCTCCTGTTCTTGGTTGCTAGTATCCGCTGGTCTAATTCCTATTCTGGGTTTTAAGAACAGGAGTCCAACACGTAGCTGCTAATGTAGTTCTTCTGAATTCTAAATTTGTTCTAAATTATAAGAGTAACTAAATCAAAGGATTTGGACCTGATACATTTTCTCAACGTGGTTCTAAAACAGGGTTTCCCTCAGTGTATTATAAGCCTGGCGGGCCACCAGGCTTTACTTGTGCCCCACTAGGGCACAAGTAATGATTTTTAATGATTGCCTTTTTCTTAAAGACTTTGTAGTTGGTCTTTAGGTATTAATCTTCCAGTCTTCCAAAAATGCATAACTATCAAATGATATTTTAAAATTTCCTGTCAACTTTAAACATTTTTTAATTCAAAAACACGGCGGGTGGCTGGATGACAGCCGTGGCGCCCAGAGCTCCGGGTTTCACAAGTTTTCTTTGGGAAGCCCTATCAAACATTACACCACCAGCTTAAATTCACATAAAAAAGTTTACAAAATGTTCTACTTTTTAACAACACTCATCAGCAGAGAAACGAACATTTTAAATTACTAGCAATAAATAAATGCTTACCGACAGTGAACCTGCCATGAAGCACAGAGTCCAGGCTGATCTCATCCTCACCCAGAGCGTCTACAGTCACTCCAGAGAAGGGCAGCAGGCTGCTGGTGACTTGGGCTGTCAGGTCATGCATCGTTCACTGTGTCAACAAAAACAGAGGAGACCCGTCATAATTCTGGCATATTTAACGTAAACTGCCTAAACACACATGTAGAAATCATTCTACAAACCAAGAGGACTCAAATGTCAACTTGGTGGGTTCTTAGCTCAAATGAGAGCTTTGTTTCAAAGCACAGCTGCTGACAACCGGGCCTGAAACTGAGCTTGGGTCCAAACCAACAACTCCGCCACACATCTGTTAGCTCATGTACAGCCTGACAGCTCGCTCCGCTAAGCTGCTACAGGAAAGAACAGCGAGGATATAATGAGGGAGTCAGGCTCCTTTCATATTAACGCTTTTAGCTGAACTCCTCACAGTAATACGCTGAGGTATTTGGCATTTCAGTTTCACTTTTAGTGAGCCACAGATTTTGTAATGTATTAAAAAAAGAGAGAGAAACCACAGATTTTCTTAAAGGCTTCCTCAGTGCTGGCAAACAAAAATGTAATACTTTCAAGGATGGACCAGCTGTGGCATGGCAACATTTCTGATAAAATATAGTGACGTTTTTGTATTTTTTAAAAACGTTTTTAGGTCTGCTAAAGTGTTTTCAAAACCCCCAAAAAGAAACAAATGAGTTATGTGTCTGAAAGCAGCAGATAAACTCTTTGCAAACTAGTCTGTTATGTGCACAGATCAAACCTGTCCCTTTCCAGTAATGCCTTAAAAATATCACTGCAAGTAGCTTAAAACAAAAACTTCCAACAAATGAGAATAAAATCATACAACTACAGAAGATTTTTAAAGAAAACAAATTAACAGACGTCCAGAAACAGTGAGGAATCATTGAGAACAGATAAACCTTTCTGGTTGTCTTTGGAGTTTAACCTGCTCGTTCCAATTCTGACAGATTCTCATTTTTTCTTCTAGAGGCTAAAACATAAAAACCATAAAGTGCATCTAGTTGATCCTTAGCTTGTAAGATTATATAATAACTGGGGGGATCAGTAAGTAATCTGCCAATTACAGATCAGAGAAAAAATAGCTGATTCTGACTTTCAGTCCTCTAATGGAGCAGGATTGAACAACAAAGACTCGTGTGTATCTTTGTTCCTCCCCCTATTGGCTTACTTCCATTTTCTTAAGTTACTATAATTTCAATGCCAGGTTTGCAGATTTTTTTCCACAGTCGCATTGAATCGGCGCACCAGCCCAAAGCGGTGCTGACAGCCGAACTGCGTGTGTTGCATTTGGCGCAACACTGCCCTCTGTGACCGCTGGGAAAAACACGCAGATTCAAGCGAACTCCCGCGCAACCATCCAGCTGGTACCGAGGCGACACGCGAGACGGGACATGTGGACAGACACGGACAACCAACAGCGATGTTTCAGTCTGAATGTGGGACCAAACATTACAGATGGAGCAAAAGCAAAGAGTTTAAAAAAAATCATGAGTAGATTGGGACAAAAAGTGAAACTACGCGCGTTATATATAATTCGGGATGTTGATGTGGCGCATCTTTTATCGCATTTAATGTAAAATACATGCTGTAAGTCAGATATACGAGCCAATATTTCAGCGGTAAATAACGAGGCAGTGGAGAAAATGTTATCACTAAAGCAACGATTAGCCTCACAGACTAGACTTATATTACCTAAGCTGGGCCAACTTCACCAAGTGGCCCTTTTAGACAAGTAAACACAAATCTGCATTATTCTCTTAAACGTAAGCTACTATAAGGTGTGAGATAAGTCAATATTTTGAAGAACCACATTGCGGCTAAAGAGTGTTTGTCGGTTTTCCTTCAGTTGTATTAGCAAGCCGTTAGCATGCAAGGTCACACAAGATTAGTTCATTTAGCTTCGCCGACACAACTCAACGCTGGATAACAGTATGTGGGAGTTTGGTAGTTCTATTATTTTGTGATAACCAATAATATTGATGCTACAAAAAACGAACAACAGCGCTGACAAGGTGTAGTGATCGCCTATTCGACAGAAAGTCGGGATAGTTGAAAATACTAGCTTGGGCTACGCTGCTACTTTTGCTAACGCTGCTAACTTGGAAGCCGAAAGTTCACTTCATAACTACTGCGGGGTTTGTAGTTTAGTCAGGAATATCTCAGCAGAGCTAATGTCTGACTGTGGATTCCTTGCCTTTAGCAGCAACTCAACACCTTAAGCTAAACCCATTTGCTCTGGTGCTCATGCCAAGACAGTTCAAATGTAACGTCAGGCTAAGCACTGATAGCTTGTAGCTCCTGGCAACACCGAGAATTAAACAGTCTCAGTTAAAAAAAGCTCCCAATGCAACTCGTTTCTTTGGGTTTAGCCAGCATACGGTAGCTGTAAGGTTGTGTTACGTCTGAACTAGCTAAGCTAGAAAACGTGATGCACTGCTATCATCGTTACACTACCTGTCCAAGGATGATGACGGCTTCGGAGCCACTGTTGCTTTGTTTTCCCTCAAGAATCTGTCATAATCCGTTTGTTCTCGAAATTCGCCAATTCCAAGAGCCCTAAGTGAGTTTAAAAAAAAATTACAGGAACGAAAAGGCTGTGTGGACTTCAGGCTTTCACAACACGAAGCGCCATTTCCACCGTCGGAAAGTACGCCGTGCAGCTCTTGTTTGTCGTCCTCGTTTCTGGGAGACGAGGCGCGGCAAACCCAGACGTTCGCCCCCTTCTGTTTGGGCGGAGGATTCTTTTTGTCGGGTTTACGGCGGTTGCCAACCAACGTAAAGTAGCATTACCGCCACCTAGTGGTCGGAGCATGGCTCAGACTGTGGCTCAGACTGTGAACTTCAACTCAAACTCGGTGTACATTAAAAAAAAAGCTCATAATGTTAGCTGTACCCTACAATGAAGCCCCGTTTTCGTTTAAAAAGACATTAATACCTTAGCTGTGCAACATTAATTCCTTCAACCTCACCTTCAAAATCTCAAAACCACATGTTCAACTATTTCCCCTTCCTGGTAACTTTCACACATCCCTGTCTTATGCTACCTTATCGTATATAATGTGCTATTATATGTAGTGTCCTAATTCCTAATTCTTGTTCTAACAGTTTTTTCTCTCCTATATCCAAACGCTTTCACTCTATTTTGAACGTGATGCAAATGTCTCATTCCTTCCTAGCCTCCCTTGGGTGAAAGCTGCTCTTAGGTGATAATTATATGATCTAAAAACATAGTGGCCACAATCATAAAAGCAAATGCAAAACAATTTCTGACTATCAAAGTTGTTATACCAAGTTGAGCTGCGTTAATAACAATACATTTTATTTCAAAGCTCCTTTCATAACATTCCAGGTCACTTAAAAAAAAAAGAGCAAAAACAAGAAACATATGTAACAGGAAACCATAGGTATTTCCTGTTGATAAATACCCTGTAGGCCATGTCTGATCTATTCATGTGGAAGTTTGAGTCTTGTCTTATTAGTTTCACATGATAGGATAGAGAATATTTCCGTTTAAGCCAGAGTGATCACAAAACAGCTTTCTACAATGAAAAACAAAACATGGTTCTTTTTCCACCTTCACTCAACCAGAGGTTTCCACTGTTTCCATAAATAATAGTAACTTTAACACAGGATAAATCTTGAGGGTGTGACGAGAATTTTGAGAATTATCTGTCATCATCTACCATGTGTTCCTCCATATCAAAGGTTCCCAAGCTGTGGGGCGCATCCCCTACAGGGGGCGCCGTGCCATTGCAGGGGGGGCGCGGGAGGTCGTCTGGATGAAAAAAAAAACATGAACACTATATGCGCTGGGTTTTTACCTCAGAATGGCCAACTCTCTGTTATTCCTATGTCAATAGGAGATTCCTATGTCCAATTCCTATGTCAGTAGGGGCTTCCACACTTCCCATTTATGTGTCATCTGCCCCCGCTAAATCTTTTAGGGGAACGCAGGACCCGACCGTACCCCCTACTTTCACCCCTGACTGCTCCATATCGATTAAGGACAGGCATTCAAAGAGATTAGAAGGGAAATTGAAAAAGCACAACAGATTTATAGGATTTCTGAAACAAAATTTCTGTTAAATGACTGCAGAGATGAATTTCCAGAAAGATGAAGCCACGGCTTTATTTGTACACAGCAAGCATTCATTCAGTATGTATTGTTGCACAAGCAAATGTTAAAAAAAAAAAAAAAAAAAAAAAAAGCGCTTCTTTAAATGCTCTGAAATTTTTAGTAATTTTTAATAGGCAAGTTCCATTTTTTTTAAATTAAAAGAAAGAAAATAAAAAGAAAGACTTATTTGCTTAAAATGTAAAGGATATTAAAGAAGTCGTAAGCTTTTGCAGAGCAAGTTTTTTTATACATTTATATTTTGGATAGTAATAAAAAAAAGTGAAAAAAATGCATTTGTTCCCCAGTTTTAACTGATAGAGTCAGAAAATAATTCAAGTCCTGTATTCTGAAGCTGCGACTTCCTCCACATCTGCCGTTCAATCATCAGGTCAAACTCTTGCCTTTCTCTAGAAAAAGGTTAAAAGGAAGAAACATTCATCAGTTTCAAATATGGGCTAAGATATTGTTTTTATTTTACACTTTTCACATTTGAAAACACTCGAATCCTACCTGTTGCTAATGCATCGGCCTTTCAGGTACTTCTCCTCTGCCTTTTTGACCGAAACGTTGTCCACCCCAGCAATGGCGTAAATGATAGCCTGCATAAAAAGACAAGACAATTACAATTTAAAAAATAAAATGACATAATTGGTGTGCAAAAATGTAATCAGTAATATGTGTGAGTCCTCTCTGACCTCCGGCAGAAGCACATCTAAGACAAAAGGCACGCGCTCCATGGACTTCACGTCGGCGAGCCGAGGGGATTTGGGCACAGCTTTAGCGTAGAGCTCGTTTAGGTACCAGTAGACCCGATCCAGCTGCTGGTCGTCCTCCAGGTAAATGTTCACCACTCTCCGTCTGTTGGCACTCAGGAAAGAGCGGAGCCATCTGGACTCCTCCTGTCCTCGAATCACGGCCTGCAAGCAGATTAATATCGAGAAATTAAAACAAACGGTGAAGGTCCTTCTGGAATACATTAATATCAGTTAAATCAGCAATAAGTTTAATAAGAAATACATCAGTAGAAATGATCAAATCATCAATAACTTAAAATATAAGAAAGCGTTTTGATGTTGGAGTGAGATTTTTGTGCAATAGGATCGTTTGATGGCATCCAGATGAAGTTACATTCAAAATGCCTTTGGACTATTAAACAACATTTTATTACTTTGACAATAAAATGATGAAATCCTCAAAATGTTTTGTAAAACTTGGATATAACCTGACACCTTTAATTGACTGAATACAATAGTCTGAAACAATTAATCGATTTGTACAATAATGATCAATATGGTAATAGATTAATTGTTAACTGGAAACAACACAGTAACCAAGTTAAAACTGTACAAAAATTGATCTATTTACGTTTTCCATTTAAAAAAGAAAATAAACTCAACTGGTATAGTTTTAGCTTCACCTGGTTCAAATTGTGTAAAATAAATAATAATAAAAAAAACAAATACTATTAACCACCTCTCAATTATTATTCAGTTAATCCAATATAACCAAATAATGTTCGGTTTCTTTTTTTAAAAAAAAGGTACGAATTATTTGTATTTTATATACTTCTAATATTGTACAAAATAAACTTATTCAGAGAACTAAAAGCTGTTTATCAAATTAACTGATTAATGATCAGAATAATTAATTACTGAAACGGTTGTTAGTTTCAGCCATTATTATTGACTGCCATCATTGGTGGCCATGCTAACTAGCCTGAGCTTTCATGACAGGCTCCGTAATGAGGAACTAGCTGTACACGAGCATGAGTGACAGCGCTAAGCCCCTCCTCCTGGCTCTGATTGGTTCCTTCAGTGTATTTCTGCAGATGGCTGTAGGAGAACAGGAAGTTTGCAGAGGAGCTCAGATAATCACAGATTATCTGTCTCAGACTATATCGTCACAAATATGTAAAACGTCTTTTTTAAGCTACTATTAAGCTGCTGCAGACATGATCAGAATCTCACTGGATTAATATGCATTTAGCTTTAATGTTACTCCAGGTACAAACACAAACAGTCACTGCGACTCTTTAACCGAGTAAATACTCGTCACAGGTGCTCAGTAGTTATTGTCTGAACACGTTTTCTGCAGAACAATATGCTTTCTGATGCCCAGAGGCAAGCAGAGCTTTCATGTTGGAAGTAAAAGTTCAGGCTGTGGTAGCTGAGGAACAACATGCTGTTGATAAAAAAAACCCCAAAAACAATAATCACTATTGTTAAACAGGCATCGCTATTGTTATTGGTCAGTTTAAAACAGATGATTATATTGTGTACTATGGACCACTTCCCTAATGCATATCTCACACATAAAAAACAGACTGAGGCTATTATAGATTAAAGGTTTAACATTTTCCCCATGACAACGACTGCATGCTGTTAGTATGAAGCAGATCTAAAAACCTCTGAAGCTGAATGTTTACTGGGAGGACGGCCACTACCAGCCAAGAGCTGTGCAGGTATCACAACATCTAGAAAACCATAAGAAAATACTCAAATATTAAGATTTCTGAAGTATCGTGTGTCATTCAGAAAGCAGAGATTTCACCAACGACTAAGTTAAACTACATGCAGCTTCTCAGATGTAAGTCAGTAAAGAAATAATGCTTTATGCTAACCCAAACCACCCAAAAGTCTACAGGCAGAGTCTCCTGGTCAAACTACTTCTATCCACCTCAGCAGATATAAAAAGGATGTGAAATGTGAAGGAAGACGCTCTGCAACAGCAGCAGAAATAAAGAATCCTACCAGGAGATGTTTCTCCACCATCCGCTGCTTGACAATGAAATGAACCAGCTTCTCGTTGGCCCGGTTGTGGGCAGCATGAGTTCGGTCTGGCAGCAGCCTCTTGGAGCAGGTGGACACGTCTTTGTGCTTCTCGCCAACGCTGTCCTCCTGGTGATGTTCACACGGTTCCTCCGTCACGACATCACTGTTGATCGTTAGTCTCTCTGAGGCAGCCTGCGGATACTTCCTCCTCACCGGATAGCCTGTTGCAAGAACAGTGGCAGTGATTAGCTGCTTTGCAGCGTCGGACGTCTGCGAAGGCGCCGCTGTCTGATGAAGACACTTACTCATGTCATGATTACAATACTCAATGAATGAGCCTGAAAATGAGCCGCACGCTGAAAGCAAAGCAGAGAAGGACACATGGTAAGAAGTCGCTTCACAGAGTAAAACAGTGTTTGCATAAAATGAAAGTCAGAGGACTTTATCATATTTGGTCTGTGTCAAATGCAGAGAGTCTACATCCATTTCCAAAGGACTGGAGAAGGTAGAAAACAAAGGACCTTCAACATCACCTCAAACAACAAACGTGTTAGACTCCAGTCTGATTTCTGATCTCTACGGGTCGTAGGAACACACTTTGGTTTCTTGCCTATGAAATTGTCATCATGCTTTTGTTCTGATACTTCCTGTTTTTTTGTTTTTAAGCAGACACAGTCATCACTGTAATTCCTACTGACCAATACGCATCCTGTAGTCTTCTATGAACTCCAAGGACCATGTAATAGCAGCCTCAAATGACTCTTTGGCTTTTTGCTAGAGAAGAAACAAACGTCAGGAAAACACAACCTTCACAGATCAGTCAGTGGTGTTTAAACCGAGCTCACCATCAGCTCATCTGCTTCTTCACAGTCAAAGGGTTTCAAGGTTCTCAGAGGCAACGTGAACCTTCAGGAACAACATTTGAAATGTTATGTTGCGCTCAAAAACATTTCAGCAGAGATGCATTTACAGGATGAAACGAGTAATGAGCAAATGAAAACAAAAGCAGAGTTTTGTTCCTACCCCTTTTGTTTCTGAATCCCTGTGAACGCCTGGTCAACAAACATGACACTTGCTTTCTTCTGTCTTCGGTTCACATTTTTTACCTGCAGAAAACAAGAAACACAAGAGATCCCAAAACATCAGAAACATTGAGGAGTTGGAGGCGTGTTTCTCTGGTCGTTATTAGGGTAAACCAACGTTTTCACATACTGTCCTGTTCATTTATTCAAGCAATTATAACCACATATATGGACAGTAGAGGGAATGAGTCTCGTACTGATGATTCTGTGTCCCAGAGATAAATACGTTTTGCTGTTATGTCCTAAACAAAAAAACAGCAAATGCTGCCTGAACTGGGTCACAACATGGGCTGAAAGGCCACTCAGAGAGGCAGAAGCCGTTAGTCCAAAAGCTAATATTTAAGATGTGACCTGCGGTCTAATTAAACTGAAAATCAAAGAGCTTAAATAACTTAGCCACGTTTGGAAGTGGCAGCATCATCTGTTGGGGGTGTTTAGCTGCAGGAAGGTCTGGTGCAACTCCAAAAATAGAAAATAGCAGCTTGAGGAAATGACCATATGTGGAAACACTGAGACGACATCTCAATACATCAGAAAGTCAAAGTCTGGGTCCAAATGAGACCATAAACACACAACCGGAGCAGCTACAAAAGTGGCTTAAGGACAATAAAGTCAATGTTTGTACTGTTAAGATCTGTGGGAGCAACGACTCAGTTCTACTGGTTCTGTCTGGAGGAACGGCAAAAAAAAAAAAATCCCAGCAAACTATTTTGAGGAACATATTAATAGAAACAACTTTGCTAATACTAACTGAGCTTAGAATAAGAAATGTTCACTGTGAGAAAAACTTTAATATCTCCTATTGTTTTGTCCTTACCAATGCAGGCCAGTATGGATAGTTTCTACATCTGCCCCACACAAACGCTCCTTCTGTGATCGATGGAGGTTCTGCAAGACAAAACAGTGATCAATTAAAAATCCAGAAGGACTGGTTCTTGTGGAGATCGTTTGCATTCAGCCACTGCGGTTTTCTCCTTACTATTGTTTTTCTGCATCAGGAAACTCGGCAGATCTTCTTCCTCCTCCTCATCTTCACTCTCATTTTCTTGTAAGGCCAGAGAGGGCAGCTGTTCCTCATTATGATTCAGTCCGATTGAAAGATCTGAAAACAGCAAAGAGTCATCTTTTTGGGGATTAGAAAGCAGACTAGACAAGGAGTCAAAGGTCATTTTATGCAAATTATGCAAAATTGTACAGTGGCAAATAATTATTTTTTTAAAATATAGAAGCATTAAACCTGAATCTGAAACCAGTAAAAGGTGCATTTAGCTGTGCCCACAGTTTTTTAGGACATTTACTTTAGGCCTACTGAGAAAAACATCAGACGATACCTTGTTCCGCTACATCAGGCTTCTGCAGCTCAAACTTTGGCCTCAAGCGTTTGGATGGCTGAGTGCCGTTTCCCTTTGCATCTCCAGTCATGTTCTTCCACGTCCTGCCACGCCGACGCTTCGTTGGAGTCCCGTTTGTCTGGGTTTGCGCCACTGCTCCTCTTTGTCTCACCTGCTTTGGCTGAGAAGTTCGAGACTTTCTTTTTTGAGGTTTTGCTTTGTGGCATGGTGGATCGTCCTCTGGAGTCTACGGCAACATGAAAAGATGCTATACTGCATTAAACGTGTCACTCAAATATAACACCAAATATCCGGGCATACGACTTCACTCGATTCTAGAGGAATTAATGCTACTGAATGTGGAACCACTTCTTCAAAAGATAAAAACTGATCTTAATAAATGGGCAAAACTGAAACTCTCTTTATGGGGAAAGGTGAATGTAATAAAAATGGTGATAGCCGTATTATTCAATTATGTGTCCATGATAGTGCCTGTTGACATCTCATCCCAGGTTTACAAACTGTATGAGACTTATGTTAAGGACAGGAAGAAACCCAGAATTAGAAAATGTGGTGTGCCAGGGACTCAGGGCAGACGGTCCTGCCGAACGTAAGGCTTTAAAATCTCACATTTGAAATGTCTAGGTTGTCCAAATATTTTGAAAAGGGAGAACCAAAGCTGAGCTGGATGAATACTGAAGAATTAGTGAACCCTTTCACACCAGTAGATCTTTTCCCATGGTAGAATAGATAATAGACAACCAAGTGGTTATTTTCCACTTTTTGCCAATTCTGATTTTTTTTAAGAAAAATAATATAAGAAGGGATTTTTTAAAATTACTTTTTATCGTCGCTTTTCTGGTTACTGTAATCAACACAGCTCTAAAATATTAAGGCCGTGTCACCCATCCCTTCGTATTAATATAATGCCTAGAGATGAAAAAAAAAAAATCGATCCACCTTGTACAAGTTAGAAAGCATCTCTCAGTAAAAATTGACTTCACACCTCACCTTTGCCTGAGTGGTAAATTCAGCGTACTTCAGCGGCTCTTTATCAGCTCTGGGGGAAGAGAGTGAAATGTTGGATGTGGAGCAGCAGTGCACCGGCATTGAAGTCACACTGATGGCTTCTTGTGTCCGTCTCCTTCGTCCCTTGCATCTCTTGGGTGTAATTGGTTCAGATTCTAAAGCAGGCAAGCTATTATCCAAAATGTACCCTTCAGCAGCTGGAGGAGAAAGGACCTTATTAAAGCCGGGTGACTCTTTGGAGTCACTTTTCCTTACTTTACGAGGTCTCCCTGGAAGATGATACAAAGATAATCTCAAGTCAATAAACAGTTGAGTCACAACAGCTTTGAAATAGAACAACACAGACAATGCAGAAGATTAAATGCTGCACCTCTCATTGTTGTGTGGCTCAGTGTTCTCCTCTCATTGAAATTAAGTGCTTGGAGTTTGTTGGCAGACAGATGAACTGGAGTACAGAAGCGACATTACCAGGGAAAATGTCATCCACCCGGGCAACATGAAGGTCCTTTGTAACAGTAAAGGTGACAAGACAGATAAAGAAATGAATGGAAAAATTATTAATTCATGTTAAATACGTTGTCTGACTCTTAGTAAAATTACGGGCATGATGTGTGCATCATTTGCTACCATGTGCCAAAACGAGCAAGAGCGGCAGTTGGATAATAAGCAAGCATTAATATCATATCCAGATTTTAAAAAATGCATACAAACAACGAAATAACCTGCAAAACAAGCAGTTCTTTTTTTAAAATGCCGCATAGCAACCCGAAAACGTCTGTTGATATTTTTACTGCACAAGGCTATATGAAAGCACTGTCATTTGAAGCTTAACAGCCGAAATGTGAGATGATAACGTACAAATAACTCGCGCAGAGCAAGAGGTGGGATGTCAAAGCGCAAGAAGCCAACTGCCAACACTGACAAACATTAGCTACAGGTTGAAAACTCACCGTAAAGCCCGTTATTGTTCAGAAACCCAGAGCCGTCATGCGTCTCCTACCTGCTCATATTTACCGTTGCACCTGGACGCAGGAGGCTGATAAATAACGAGCTGAAAACTAGCTAAAACTGGGCTGGAAAAAGGGCTGGAAACTACACAGACGAGCGAAAACCGAAAGCAACGCGATATCAACACTGTTGTTTGGAACAAGACATGACTCTTGCTCTTGCGGGCTGTGAATCGCTCTTAAAGAATTAATCAAACGCCCCCTAGTGGCCCGGAGGGCAAATAACAGCGGATTAAAATGTACTTTTGAACATTTTCTTTAAAATTACATTCATATTATGTAAATTCCTGAAAAAAACAACATATTTGAACAACCAGGAAGAGTTTTTGTTTATCTGTGTGTGGAGTAAATGTCTGGAATGGATTGAAGGATGAGTTTAAAAAAATAACAAATGTAAACCAATTTAAAAAACGGATTAAAGCAGAGCTCATTTCAAAATATGATGTATAAGATGACTGTATAAGAATCTCTAATGTAATTGATGATATAAATAGTATTTAAAATAATTGTACATAGTTGAACATCATGTAAAATGGAAACGAGTTGTCTCTTTTTGATGTTCTGAAAGTTAATTGATAATAAATTGACAAGTAGGAAAGGTGCAGGACGTTACAAGATGCAGTTTCTATCTTCTCCTTTTCAAACAGAAAATGTAAAATTTGCATATCACATGGGCAAAATAATGTTTTACAATTTATTTCTTAGGTTTGTTTCATTGTATTTAATTTCTTTTTTTTGATTGTTTTTACTGTCTATTCGAAATAAATAAATAAAACAAAAAAATAAATTCCAAAACTTATTTGTAGCAGAAGCTCAACTCACTAAGTAAAATACACTATAAAGATTAATTAAACTGAGATGGATACTTTTAAGTCTTTATTTTTGTTGATCATGGTAATCTTCAACTTACAGTCTTTGAGAAGCCAACATTTACGATTTGAATAAAAGAAAATCCGGCCTCTCGGTCTCCATGTTAAAATTCCTGCTTTAAGGACTTTTAAAGGTACTTTTAATATAACAAATAAGCCTCATTGCAGCACATAATTTATTATGTAACTCTATGCTTGTATAGACAGAGACAATCCAAATGCATGTAAGTAAAATGGATAATATCAAAAAGTTGCGATCTGTATATACATTCAAAAAGAGAATCTCTGATATTCAGAGTGATATTTTGACATACAATATTATAGCACAGCTCATTGAAATCTAAAACTAATTTTCACATAAATATTTAATAAATAAAGATTTTTAAGACAATTGTTTTTTGTAACAAACGATCATTGCTAAAAAAAAATGCTGCATCCAAGTGTATTAAGGAAACGTTGAATGAAAGAACCATGAATAAACAGCCTGGACAACTGCAAAACTGATCAGCATTGGGAATTAACTCCATTCTCAAACAAGTTAAGTTAGTGTTTCATTTCGAAAATAATAAAACATGCAAACAGGTTCCACTTTTTCTCTTTGTTTTTAGGACTGAATTAAGAAGAGCATAAGCGAAATATTTGGAATAGCAACTCTGTGATTTTTTAATGATTTATATTTATTTTAAGAGAAAATTTCTACATATGTATTTTTCTCTTTGTGGCTGAAATATTTCGCATTACACGTTTAATTTATAATTAGTTCAACTGTACAGTCCTTTTCCCCACCGGACGTGGTTTTTCCAGTAATAACCCCCGTGGCCTGCAGAGGGCAGTGTTTACCCGCTCATCTACTGTCACGTTTGTTTTTTGTGAGCAGTTTAACACAAGAGTTTTCTCTGCCATGCAAATCAATTAAGATTTGTCCTCCAGCAGAGATCTGTTGGTCTTCATAAGGTGGAGTCAGGATGATTAAACAGAAGTTTTGACTTGAGGTCTGGAGGTCAGAGCAACAGGAGACCTGATGGACCAGTCCACTCTGCTACAGGTCTGCTTAATTGTAAACATCTTGACAGAAAGTATTAGAACAATGTCACACTTTTAACACTTAAAACTGCTTACATATTATCATTATTATTTTATTATTACACACAATGATTACTAGTGATCTAAAACTTACATAATCTGAGATAAATTAAAGTCCTCCAAATACAAAGGTTTCAGGTGTCTAGACAGTACACAGAACATGAATATATTTATATATAGTTGTTTCTCTCTCTCTCTCTCTCTCTCTGACGCATGCAGTCCAGATGCCACTCAGCTGGAGCCTCTGGACGTGTGATTGGCCTAAGGTCGATGAGGGGCAGGTTGGCCCCGCCCTCATCCAGATGTGCGTCTCGCTCCGGTGTCCTTAGTCCGCTGCTGGCTGCAGCAGAGAGCGGAGCGTCGTCAAGTCAACAGGAGGCTGCGCATGGGTCCCTTTAAAGTCCCCAAAACGAGGCGCACGCAGACTCTCGTCGCTGAGCTGTTTTGGTTATTTTCAGTCGGATGCCACCCATTCTGACACGCGTTGATCATGTTTTGTGATGGACTTCACCCTGGAGGAGTTAGATCTACCTGAGATGCAGAGCTAATGGAGACCCGCAGGGCTGAGCGCGGTGCCACTCCGGCGCGCTGAGCACAGCGCCACATTCAATGCGCAGCGCAGTCTGCCGCAGGACTTGTGCGTCTTTTCTCTGCGCTGCAACTATTCCTGGCTCAATTTTCACCAAAGGAGCCGGTTTTGTTTTCCTGGGCAGCTTGATGGGGATCACACCTCTCACCACATGCGTCTGACTACGGCGTGAGGTGAACCGCAAGACCGAGACGAGCGACCTGCAGCGGCGGGCAGTTAATTGAAATCGATCCAGCGGTTTGTTTTTTTGGATGTGAAGCGGCAGAAGGGGCTATTTCTCCTCTCCTCCTCCTTCTCCTCCTCCCCTCTCCTCTTACCTACAACATGACTTCACTGTCGGGGACCAGGGAGAGGAGCAGCCGGGGCAGAAAACAAGGGGTAGGTTTTTGATTTTTAAATTCCCAACGAGTTGGTGCTTCTCTGTGTGTAAACCTGGAAAATCTGAGAACGTATCATCCATTCACTGCTCCACCCACTACATTGAAGTCCATCTTTAGCTGGTCATAAACATACAGCCTGATGACAGCAGTCATTAGGTTTGTGTCCATGTAGTTCTCACATCAGTGCTCATAGTGTCACATCAGTGGGTTTAAATTCATCACGCTGCATCTCTTTAATTATCACTGCCAAGTCAGGTGTTATCCTCACTCTCACACCTCTGCTTCAGGCTCATCTGCAATTAGCTTCAATTTATGGCACAGGGTTCGGTCATAATATAGCAGCCTCACCACTTCCCCGCCCATCATTTTTATACATAGCTGCTTTTTTATGGCCGTAGAATTAGTGGCCCTGCAGCCACTACACCAGAAAGTCTAATTCAACCTCGACAGATCTACTTCTCAGCTCATGGCACTCAGTTGTTCACATTACCAGTTTGCAATAACTTGAATTTTTTGTAATGTACTCCTTTTTTTATTTTTTGTTGAGGAGCTGAGACTCTGTACTTAAAGCTCTCCACTCTACCATTCATCCTGAACTCCTCCTCTAGAGTCAGGGACGTAACCAAAACCTGGAGGGAGCGGCCCACCTTTTTCTGGTTCAGAACTGGAAAAGATGAGAACCGACAAAACCACATCATCTGCAACAGAAAGATAAAACTCAGAGATCTCACAACCAGATATTCTACCCTCCACTACTAAGCCTTGAAGTCTGGCTCATAAATACAACAAATAGGAGTGGAGACAAGTGGCAGCCCTGGTTGATCCCCCAACATTCATTGGGAAAAATCTCAGCTTTGTGCTGAGAATAAGCAAACAGTTCTTGCTTTGGTCATACAACCAAGTCTCTACAAGCATCCATGTTCTCAGTGTAACAGCAGCAACACCAAAAGAAAAGCTTCAGTGGGCCAAAAAGAGCGAAAAAGACAGACCGCTCAGAAATCCTGCAGGGTAAAGATCTAGTCCACATAAACAACAATCCTCCTTGAACCAGCATTTCCAACATCCTAGACGGGAGTTTGTTGAGGTAGAAAGATAAGTGGAAGACTTTCTCCTTTTCTAAAAATTAGGACCACAATCTTGGTCTACCTTTCCACTTTTCCAACTGATCTTAAAGATTGTCTCAGTTTTCCCTGAATCATCAGACTTTGCCACCTGAGACAGAATGAATCCAGTGAGACAGTTCAGGCATCTGTTCAGGATGTCTCCTGGGTGCCTCCATTTGGAGGTTAACCAGGCTTTCCCCATTGGGAGAAGACGACTCCAGCGCCGACCCAAAACAAGCCAGAGACTTTATGTCTCTTCTGGCCTGGAAACACCGTGGACTCTCCACGAATGATGAGGGAGAAGAATATCTGGAGTGTGGAAATGAATGGATATCTGTTATGATATGTCCCAAATGTTGGCTGTCTCAGTCATGAGATGTTTTTCATATTTCATTATTTTCTGGTTTTTATCTCTATTTATACATCCAAGCACATGGCTCAAACATCAATGTAGAAGCTGCTGTTTGGTGCACATATGCGCCAAAGATTGTGGGAATTCTTAGTTAATATACATTTAACAAATCAGATTTCTTTGTGTTGGATCTGCCAAATTCTGATCAGAGTTGATCAATAGATAATTGGACAGTTGATTGCTTTTAGTCAGTGTTGCTGTCTTACGGTGTTAATACTCATTTATTTATATTCACACCGATTCATTTACTTGGCCCACTTTTTCTCATTTAGAGGCATTAAGGGGTCGTATAATTCATGCAGTTTATGGGTAAGAGGCAGGTGAAGCCTGGACATGTTGCAAGTAGAGGGACAACAAAGAAATCCACACACATTGCTTAGCTCAATTTAGTGCAGCCAATTAACTGGACATACATGTTTTGTGAACTGTGGGAGGAATGAAGTCCCTAGAGAAAATCCAGCCGTTCCCTGGGAGAATTCAAGTTAGTGAAGATTCAGACCGGTAAAGACAGCTAATTATCATCTGCATTCGCCAGCAAAATGTGTAAAACATGCAGTAGATAAGAGCTTTTATTCAATTTATAACTTATTCAGAGATATACTGTGCTCTCACAAATGTTAGTAGTGCTGCTCTGCTTGTTCAAGAAAAAGGAAGAAAAAGGAGCGTCATTGATTTGCCTCCCTAGCAAAATGGCAAAAGCTTAAAACAGGCCGTATGCTCTCACATTTATGCCGACCTTAACGTTCCTGTTCCTGAGCAACATCTTGCCTTTATGTTCACACTGTTTTAAAGCAGGATCTATTACGCAAAGTTCACTTTTCACACATTTTTGTACTTCCATTTGGGTCTCAGCTGCTTTTAGCCTAATCACTTAGAAAAAAACACCTGCTAAGCCATTTTCTGGCAATAAGTTGATGTTTTTTGGCGTCTGGAAAATGAGTCGTTTCAAAAGCCTCCCAAACAATCAACAGGCACTGCGGTGTTACTTAGCAACCGCAGCTGAGCCCAGCCCCATTACCTGGCAACCCCAACCAAGACCCATTACCTGGCAACCCCAACCAAGCCCCATTACCTGGCAACCCAAGTTAAGCTCCAGCATGTTTGGTCAGCTGGTCCACTGTGCAGTACAATGGCTGCTGGAAAAGACAAATGTTTTGTTGTTGCCTTACCATCCAGAAACCACTTGCCACTTGCCGGTGGTTGTGCATGAGGCTCCACTTCTGCTTTTCAAAGATGTGCGGTTGTATAGTTGCACATCTGCTTGAGTGTAAACGTTGAGTTGGGGGGTCGTGGCCAGCAGCAGCTTATTTGAATTTAAAGTGACAAGAGGCCCTAAAACATCTCAATCTGAAAGGAGATCAACAATATTCAGGACTGAACACAGTAAAACCTCATTGTCTAAGAATGATTTTGTACAAAAAAAATGTAATGAACATGTTTTATTTAACCCACAAACCTTTCCTAACCTATTCAAGGAACCATAATGGGTCACCTTTAAGATATAGCTTGTCTTTCCTAACAGTGAAACTGTCTATAAATCCTCACAGATGCCCGACTCCTCCCCAACAAAATCGGCCTCCATTTTCCCGGACACATGGTGCCGAAAGGCCTACGAGGAAACCAGCCGCTCCGGCACTCGTCCAGCGCCGGAGGGAGCCGGCTCCATGCCCAGCTCCACTGGTACGCCTTCCCCAGGCTCGGGGATCTCATCACCTGGATCCTTCTCTGGATCTCCAGGAACCATTTCCCCAGGGATTGGCACTGGATCACCGGGTTCTCTCGGCGGCTCTCCGGGTTTTGGGACAGGATCGCCGGCCTCAGGGAGCGGAAGTTCACCTGGAAGTGAAAGGGTGATATGGTGTGAGAACTGCAACACGCGTCTGACAGAGCTGAAGCGTCAAGCACTGAAACTGCTCATCCCGGGCCCGTACTCCAGCAAGGTAAAAACCGTTTGCTTCCCAGAGAACGTTTAAATCCGGCTCGCAGTCGGCAGCACAAAGTTTAAAATATTACCCCTTGATTAACTGCGACACTCAGACAGAGGCCGTCATTAACTTGGCAATTCACGGAGGACTGGGGTTCAAATCATTCGCTTGTTTACAGTGTTGCTGTGTCATCAGAGTTATTGCTGCAATAAATCAAAGGGATGCCGTTATCCCATGAGATCCACCCCGGAGCTGAACAGAAGCAAAACAGCCTCTGGGATCTGAACAATTTATATCTGCAGCTGCTAATCAGGTTCAGACAGAGTGACAAAACAAAATGGTGACCACAAACAAGAAGTCTGGTTGAGTTTGTTGTCGTTTCAATTACTTTCAGATCAGTTTATTTACATGGTGGCGTTTCACAGCCGTCACCATAAAGCACTTTACAAGACAAACAGCTCCAAGTCAAATGGAAATAAGAAATGAATTCAGATTCCTTTCAATCAAATCATGCAGATTCAGACTGGAACAGAGTCTGAATCTGGAACAGACTCTGGAACAGAGTCTGAATCGGCACTTGGATCACATTATGCTCCAAGTGATCATCACTTTAAAGAAAATCATCATTTGTATTTACAAAGATTGTCTCAATTTAATTATCTGAAATATTGAAATTAGATTAAAGAGAATCTGTAATGCAACCCTCCCGACCCCTCTAAGGGACAAGGGTGCAAAGAAAATGGATGGATGGATGGATGGATGTAATGGGATAGATATGTTTAATACAGTTATCCAGTTCAAACAGAAATAGAGATGACTGAAATAGACCGACAGGCATCATTTCTTTTCCAGGATTGCTTCTTAAAACGGTCATAAAAGTCCATTTGTAAATAATAAATGTATGCATTTCTTTTAGACCACGCTCTGAAACAGATTATCTTGATGTTTGAGATCACTTGAGGCAAATACATAAAACAAAACTGGAAAAAGAAAATAATGAACAAAGCAAACAATTGGTGTTGTTCATGCAGATATTTTATACTTGAGCTACAAAAACACAAATTAACTCCTCCTGGGAGAGCGAAAAAACTTCCAATTTTTTCCAACTCTGTTTTGCCATGAATTTTATTTTCCCCTGTTGCAGCTGAATAACTTTAAACCACACATTGGCCTTGGGTTAATTGGTAACAAACAAACACCAATATGCAGAACTGCGCTAATAAAGAGCACAAAGTGAGCTGAAGCACTACATTTGCACTGCTAGAGTTATTGCTCAGCCTATATGGAGTTTCAGGTTCTTTTAATTCAAGAGTTTAACTGTTTGACATTTTTTCAAAGCACTGAGGTTTGCTGATGGTTAGACGGCTATTAATTAAGAGCAATTTGAGAGTTTGGGTTCAGGTCTTACTGATTACAGCCTTCTCTGTGGTTACATTTATTGCAGTGGAGGAAGAACACAAAGTCAAAGTGCTGCATCATAGCTGCTGTAGGTACAGCTTTTGAGAAACTTTTACAGAATTACTGTTTTCATCTAGTCACATTATAAACACTGCAATATTTTTAACAACGTGCTGAATAATCGTGGGAGCGGAAGAAAAATAATACATGGTTTTAGTACTTTTTGTCAATGAAATGGTCAAAAATTCATGATTATGCACTGCTTTGAGTTCTCTATCATATAAAATTCAAATAAAATGCATCTGGCAACACAAAATATGAAAAAATAGGATGTAAAAAGGGGTGTAAATACATAATTTCTAATTTTATGCAGTATCCTTTTTTTATGGTTCTCTATCAAATCAGAATCATCCACACCAAGGTAAATATGACTCCACCCATCTACCTGTCAAGCTCTAATAAACCTCCCACTGCTGCTCTTTGATTTCCTCCTGTGATGTGGATTTTTTTGAACCATGCATAAACACACCTGACGACTATTTGGAAAGCTTTGATGCGCAAACAGAATCCTTTTTAAGTTTCATTTGTTTTTGTTTGAACAAGCATCAGTTGAATCCTTCAGCAGGACTGTCAACTAGATCTTTTATGGTTTAGCAGAACTGGTTTAACACAGAAAGGCAGAGTTCACTCCTGGACCTCATTTACATGTTTTCTCTTGCCTGACATGCTAACTTTCCTCTTCAAAGCAACACATGGAGCAGTTAATGTTTCCTGAATCGAATGATTCTCTTAACTTCTACGTGATTCTCTTGCCCTTCTCCTTCCTGCTGTTTGTGGAGCTTCAAGGCAGAAGCAGAAGGTATTTTGCTTCAAATTCCTGTGGGTCATTACTGAATACCTTAACAGTTCAGTTATTTTAGCCAGGTAGAGTTTCCCGGCTGGCCTTTCTTTTGTTTAACCCAGACGTGAGTAAACTGACCTGTGCAGGTGTTTTGTGTCAAAGAAAAACCAAACTCATGTCCTTGAAGCAATGTGACCCAATAATCCTTCACCTTCAGCAAATGTGCTGGAACAGCAGTTCTGTGTGTGTGTGTGTGTGTTTCCTGCAGTGGTGTACTGTCAAAATGAGACCTGGTGTTATTCCCATGGGACAGCGGAGTGTGTGTGACCCCCATCAAACACACACGTAACAGGAATGCTAACACAAATTCATCAACTTTTACAAACCACACAAACCTCAGTTTGTCTCATGAATATGAATACATGACAGGTCTCACACACACACACACACACACACACACACACACACACACACACACACACACACACACACACACACACACACACACACTAACCCTGATCTTAAACCAAGTCTTTACTTTCAAATTGAACAATTTATGCAGCTGTGACCTGCTTTCCCCCCAGAAAACACACAAACTTCCCACCGAGTGGCTGTGTAAACACATTAGTCCTCCCCACATGAAGGAAGCATCTCCACACACACATTATGTTAATGATGACCTTCACAGCTCGTACCTTTTGAATATTGCGCTGCTTGCATGTCTGCAGTTTAGTGAGCCTGTGTCAGTTTGCGTACAAAAAAAGGGAAGATGATAGAATTAGCCTTTTGCCCAAATATGCCAGTGCAGATCATTCACTGGCAGAAGGTGTGAATATAAACTCACCAGGCTTCTGTAACAGGTACATCTGTTTAGTTGCTTGTTAACACCAATTGTGATTCAGCCAATCACAACCGCTGAGCTGGGTCACAAGGGGCTGAGCTGTTTGACGCAGTGCAGTGAGGAAGTTAACCGCACCAGCTGAAAATGTGACAAATGTTTCAGTTTTTGTCCCCAATCAAACTGAGTCTACCCGACTATCAGGTGTGAAAACATCCTTAGTTCATGAGCTTCTTAGAAACTGGTGATCTAAGTTTAGTGAAGAAAAAGAGGGAAAGTTTGAACAGGAATGCTTTGTTGATGTCAAAGGTGAACGGGTAACCTGGTTAAAGGTGACAGCAGCTCCAATAGCAACTCATTACAACCATTCCTGAACATGCAGCACTTTGAACTCTGAAGGAGAAGAAGAGCAAACCCAGCACCACTCCTAACCCGTGCAACTCATACCTGGGAGTTCAAATTTGACAAAGGATTGAAAAAAACAAACATTGAACCTCATTTTAGACGTCAGCATCTAAATTGCTCCATCCTGCCTGGTGTCAACAGTCCAGGCTGTGTTGGTGGCCGAATAATGTGAGACACATTTACCTGTCATACTTTGAGTCTTTTGTAACAACTGAGCTTTGCTCAAAAACAACAACTCTCTGATTAATGTTTCCAACATCTCGTTGAATCTGTGCCATAAAAACTGGGCAGTAGTGAAGGCAAATATGATCCATCCCTGTAGTGATAAACGAGTGAATAGTAGTTATTCCAATCAAGGTGATTCATCTATTTGTGAATTTAATAGGATGCACCTCATTATTGCATTTAATCATTACAGAGAAGCTTAATAGCTTGTGGTTGAAAATAGAGGTGACAGTTTCCAGATTAAACCACAGACGATTGACAAAAGGAGTATTGACAACAGACATGAAAGAGCCGCTCTGTGTTTTTCCTTTTAGTGCAACTTAATTACTTACCTCAAATTAAAGTCAGACTCCTCTCAGATTGGTTTGTCCGTCTAACTAGCGCCGCTTTATAGGCGGCCGGATGTAGGAGTGACATGCCGCATGTGTGCGGCGTGCAGGTAATTCAGCTGGAGGCATGTTGTATTAATGCAAAGCAAAATGGAGGCCTGCAGACTTGGAATGAGCAGAATGCGTTTCAGGTTTAGACACAGGAAAAGCAAATGACTCAAAAGCACATGTAGCGAAACAGCTGCACTCACTTGAGGCATTCAGCCCTGCTGTCCTGGTGTGTGCGGCTGTGTTTTTATCAGCCGAATCCACGCCCAAATCATGAGTGGATGGAAGACGATCTGCTTTTGGTTGGTCCAAGTCACTTCAGGAAAGTGGGTCACTTGATGTTCGTCGGCTTCAGAGGTCTGGTTCTGATCAGCTGAAAGTCAAAACCATCCGTGTTTAGAAAGTGAAACATATACAACTGTAGATCAGACGTGGAAATGCAGCCAAAGAAGGACATGTTTGTAGCTTTATTCCCCTGGGAGGACCTGCTCCAGGAAGCTTGATTTAGCTTCCTTTCATCTGCGCGTTTCTTTGTGTCAGTTTGAGTTTGTCATTTGGAGAACAGCGCTCGCTTCGCTGTGGGAGTTTCCTCTGGATATACATATTACACACACACTTAAAATGTTTATATTAGCAAACCCACTAATGTGTCTGCCTGCATTAGATGGTACATTAAACACTTGTCAGCAATTTCTGCCTCGGATAAGTTTTTGGTTTGAATGCCTGTCCCTAAAGCTAAGGTCAAAGAAACGACTCCAGGGAGAAATGGCATCCAGAATTATGTTGAAGAGTTGTTCTGTATGCATCATTTTCTGCTTTCCCTTCTTAATAAACCAACTTTTTTCACAGAGGTTCTTTTTTTATTAACATAATTTCACATATAAACAGTAAAAAAAAAAAAAAAATGATTCAAACCAAATGAAGCTTTTAAATCTGCTCACAAGGACACGATTTGACTCTGTGGGTCATAATCTGCAGATATCCTCATCGACATTTTGCTCTTTTGTAAACCGTTTTACTCCAGTGTTGTAAAACCAGTGTTCATGTTTGTGCTGGGGAGGCTTATTAAAGAAACCGAGCTAAATCTGAACGCGAGTCCATTCACCAGGTTGTGTGGGCGGTTGGCATGAACAGTGTGACATTCCTACAGTATGATGACGATACCTAAAAATATCACGGCTGTTACGATATATATGGAAAACAATTTGAATAAAAGTGTGATATTTACTTAAATACATAAAAACAACATGAAATCCTAACTACCCCAAAAATAAGGCAATGTTTTATTAAAGCATTTCATAAACTCTCCTAGCTTTTCCTGCCAACAAATTAAGATTTCACACTCGCTCTAATCAGTAAAGATAATCTCAGCCACTGGATTATTGTCAGATGTTACAAGTAATTAGTCTATAATTTGTGCATTTATCAGATTAAGCCTTGAAATATCATCACTCAGAGGGATATTTAACTGCACAAGGGTAGATGACTGTCCTGTAATAACCAAATCCCATAATACTAAGGCCTCTGGTAACCACGGCAGCTGGTGCTGCCTCTGCAGCGACATGTAACAGATGTGAGCTGCATACATATCTCTGTCAGTGTTAATAGGCTCCTCATAGCCATCTGTGTGTGTGACTGTGAGAAGAGGAAGAAGGTGAAAATATACGGTATTCATGGAGATGATGGCCCATTTTAGTGTGTTTCCTCGGTTGTATAGTTCTCTCTCTCTATCTCTGTGTGTATGTGTGAGTTAAGAAAGAGAGAAAGAGAAAACAATCATGGCCGCCTTATGCCTTTCAGGTGTGAAAGACATTATCATATAAAGAGGTGACCTCATCAATAACAGTAAGATGATGAGGATGAAGGGAGGGAGGAGGACATGCTGATGCAGGCTGAATTTTTGAGCTTCTCTTAAGCCTTATGTCAATATAAAGCCAACCTACAAAGGAGCATACACCAGTTCACACCAGTCCACACCAGTCCACACCAGTTCACACCAGTCCACACCAGTTCACACCAGTCCACACCAGTTCACACCAGTCCACACCAGTTCACACCAGTCCACCCGACGTGTTTGCTACCATCTCTATCAAACTGCAGCTTAATTCAACTATTGCTGTAAAAGTTGAACAATTTTCAGTGAACAAATAGAAAAGCAAAACTTGAAGGTTTGTGTGCATCTGTTGATGTAAACTGATCAAAAATTACCATGACTATGAACATAGTCGTAGTACAAAAGGGCAACATGGAGGACTAACGTCTCAGCGAGATCTAGAGAAACCCATCCAGGCGTTTATCTTCAGTCGCATCGATCACTGCAACCGTGTCTTCTCAGGTCTGCCTGAAAAGTCAATCCTCCGGCTGCTGCTGGAGTTCTGACTAAAACCAGGAATATAGAGAACATAAACCCATCTCTAAGGTCCTTCACTGTCTTCCTGTAGCTCAGAGAATAGACTTTAAAATACTGTTTGTTTATAAATCACTAAACAGCTTAGCACCACAAAACATTAAAGATCTGCTGTTGTCATAGCAACCTTTCAGACCTCTTAGGTCTCCTGGTTCTGATTCTGATTCTGCGCATCCTCAGAACCAGAACCAAACATGGAGAAGCAGCATTCAGCTTCTATGCACTATAAATCTGGAACAAACTACATGAAAACTGCAAAACAGCTGAAACACTGAGTGCCTTTAAATGTCGACTAAAGCCCACCTGGTTAGAGTTACTATTGAACCTGGTTAGAGTTACTATTTATACATAATCAATTGATCAACAATTTGATGTACAAAATGTAATGTTTCAATTATTGACTGTGTTCTATGACTTTGTATTTTTGTGTTTTTATGATGTAAATCACCTAGAAATGCCTTGTTGCTAGAAGGTACTATACAAAAATTGATTGATTGATTGATTGATGGAAATGTTTATCATATTTTCAGGTGATTTATTCCAACATAATAAAGTATTTAAACATGTATTGCAATATGGTAAAACACAAATACTGCTCTTGAATAAAACAAATCAAATCAAAAAAGAAAAACCTACTAAATAATCCACTTCAGGATGCCAGTTACATTAATTGGAACAATTTATATTTATAATTAGCAGCTAATTTTTTATGACTGACTGAAAAGTTCAAAAGCAAGATTACTGCAGATTAAAAACCAAAGTCATTTTCAAATGATAATAATAAGTAAAGAAACACACCGCCAATATTTGGAGATTTGAATCTCAGTCAGAGGCTAATCTTAAATACAGTTGACAAAAGAAAACCTTTAAGACAATCATACTTAAATATTAAAATGTAAAAATTAAAGGTTAACTCAAATTTTTGATTAAATATCTGTTAAGGTGATCCAGATTGTCACCTGACTTTCATATTTCTTCTCTCTCTTATGGAAATGTTGAGGTTTTCAGATGCCAGCATTAAATAAACTGCACAAATCTCACTCATCAAATCCACAAAAACATAAAATATACAAATATACCACACATTCAAAGGCTGCAAGACAAACTGCAGGCAGGCTCTCCTGTGTGACACACTGGCAGCATATTGCCACAACGGGCAGATCACATGCCTGGCCGCTCGTACCCAAACAGACACACTGACACACAACAGCTTGAACGGACACCAACATGCAGACTAAGGTGTCCTGAGGATCGTCTGAAAACACACAGACGGATGCAGAGACACGTGGCGTCACAGAGAACATTTGCACATTACTGGATTATGGTTAAAGTCTCCACAGCTGCTGCACAATGTTCACTGCTGCCATGGCAACTGTCTCTCTTTTACCCACGCAGCTGAGAAAAGTACAAAACGTCGTTCAGTAGGAGTGAGTTAGGTGCAAGTATAGGTTAGATAATGTGCAGAAATACAACAGTTTAATGGCTCTAATGCATTAAAGTCCAACGCTTTAAATAAAAATGGGTGGAAGTGTTGCAAATTTCTTTAACCGTTACCGCATAAATGAAATCATATTTGAAATGTTATATCATTTATAATAGTAATGTAAGCTCATTCGGAAGGATCCTCATACATTTAAAAAAACTATTTTAATTTCTTATTATTTGAATCTGTAATCATTATGATGTTGAATGAGTCCATTTAAAATATCTTAGGAAATCTGCGTAGTCTTACTGAGAGCAAAGTAGTGATGTCTCAGTCTCATTTTTACATTATTGTCATTATTAAGGTGTAAAAAATTGTCCTTAAGACATATATTTTATTAAAACTTATCAGTTATTGAGTACACAGCATCTCACATTTGACTAGTAGGGATTACATGAATTTAATAACAAACCTGTTGCTTATTTGCAAAGTTCTGAGTAAATATAATGTAACCTATAATATAATGTTTTTGTCTGTTTGTTAACCTGTCAAGTGATGGTTATGAATAAGAAAGTTATGCACCCAAAACAACTTCATGCACTTCATGGAAAGTGTTGATAATTATAATTATAGTGGTTAAGTCACTATTTTTTCGCCACACTTTTAGAAGCGTGGAGATTAAAAGCGTCGGCGTTCCAGCAGCAGCAGCAGCAGGTGCCAGATCAGCCCTCCATGAGGCTGTGAAGTCTCGCTTGCTCAACAGTTTATTTGAAGACCTGCTAACAACACTTCTAACATTAGTCAGCCTCCTGTCAGAAGCTGATAAATCACAAACAAGCATGAACATTCACTCATGCAAGCACATCCCACCTATGCACCAACGCGCAGCACGCAGACCATCGCAGGCGATCGCATCATCACACATCTATCTTCAGCATCTCCCTCTTGGAAAATCTTATGACAGGCTGAGATGTCAAGTAACACGGTGTGTGTGTGTGTGTGTGTGTGTATATAGAGTTAACTTCATATCAAAAAACTATGTTTCTAGGTTTTCTCAGGTTGCTTCCTTTCAGTTTCTTTAAGAAATTGTGGCAAGAGGAGACTGAAATCATATTAGATTATTAATGTACCTTTCAAAGTAAAGTAAAAATCTATTTTTCAGTTGTCTTGTTGGATGACAATATGATGCTGAAGAATGAAGGGAAATTGTTTTTTTCTGTCCTCAGTCTGTGTTTTAAATAATGGATGAAATGTCTCTGTCACATAAAAATGAAGTATTGGTTGTTTTTTCCAATCAGAAATAAATAGACATGCACCAAAGGAAAAAGTGTTTTTCAGGTATAAATCTGCAGGTACCTTTTGTGGAAAAAAAAATTAATGGTATTCCAGAGAGGTCTGTATTTTAAGTTTATTTTCTATCAAGGGATAAACTTACCTTTTTCTAAAATCTTTAATATAACCATGAACAGTTATAAAATTACTGTGGTTTTCCCAAACCTACAAAAAGGAGAAAACAACAAAGATGGACACAAACATTTTGTATGTAAAGTTTCTTTTTTTTTTAAACACAAAAAATATCTTTAATTTGCTGGACTTTTTTCTTTTATCAGCGGATGCTAATGCCAAATAGTTGAAATAATGACACACATCTGCATTTGAAAATATACTTATTTTAGTTGGCTACTCCTGTAAGATTAGAATGAGTAACCATAACAACACTAGTATGATGTTAGCTAATCTGTGTGTGCAACATGCCTACTATTATTAGCATTATTTCTAATTCGCTAAGGAATAGTATAGCATCTGGTGGTGACATGTTGGTGTAGCGGGACCAAATGGAAATCCAAAAAAGCTTGAATGTTTCATTAGAAAGGAACGAGACATACAGCTCTGCGTGTTTCTGCTGCAGCAGTGCAGTGTTTGTAATGGCCAGCCTGTTTATTTATGGCGTATAATAAGCTCACTAACTCACCACTGAGCCTCTGGATGTGTCAGAGATGACACACTGACATTTCTGGGGCTGATGAATGTGAAGCAAATGCAGTTAAATGGTGTTCAGGTTTAAATTATTATATATATATTATAAACATGTTTAAAATGTTTACATTTTTAACATGTTAGTAATATTTTTTTGTGTGAACAAGATCTACAATCTCGCAGGAATTCACTTGTTTCTTCATGCTATTAATTACAACCTTATCACCAGCGATAAACATTAAAGTCGATATAAATGGAAACTGTGTAGAAAAAGGTTTACACAACAAAAACGAATACAAGGTGTGTGTGTTAGGGGGGTCAGTGTATCCCAATTCTTTCCTTTTAGGGAGAAAGCCATGGCCAGGGCTCTGCCTTTTCTGTGGTCCATTTGTTTACAAGTACTGTAATAATATTCCTGTCATAGACTGCTGAGCTAGTGTGTGTGTGTGTGTGTTTGGATATTCCAGGCTCGGCTATATTGGTAGCTGTCTCATGCTAAATATAGGATGAAAACAGAGAAGTGTGTGTATATACTTTGAGGAGGACTATGAGTCTATTGTGTCAGCGCATTGTAAAGGGTAGGAGGTGAAACTAGAACAACGATGACATTTAGGCAGCCATTTCAAGCCTGACTCTGGGGCAAATTTTACTGCACCAGTTATGTATCATGTACTTTCTTTTCTTTTAATAGCTCCTGTGTGATGGTGCTGCTTCTTCAGACAAATCTAAAGCAACCAATCTGCCTGCTGCTAGACTATATTCAATTTTTCAGCCTCCAACCACATACTGAGAAGACATGAGCATCCTCCACTTATTCTAATACTCATCATCCATCTCAGAGCAGACCTGGGTTCCCTTAGTTCTGCTATCATTCTTCAATCCAGCACATAAAAGAGGAGAGGGTGGAAATAAACTAGGAGTTAAAAGTTAAAAAAGAAGGAAAAGATCTGCTTGAGATTGAGGTCAAAAGGAATGGAGAGGTAATAATTCATAGAGGCTGTTCAAAAAACCGAAAAGTGTGTGTGTGTGTGTGTGTGTGTGTGTGTGTGTGTGTGTACGTTTGTGGGGAGCCACTGCTCCTTGTGGGGCCCAAAGTCTGATCCCTTAGATCTGACTTAGGACTAAGGTGTGAATTGAGGGTTAGGTACATAATGGTTAGGATATGGATAAGGTTTAGACTATAGAAATGAATGGAAGCCAATGGAAAGTCCCCACAAAGATAGCCATGCAAACATGTGTGTGTGCACATGTGTTTGTGAGAGAGAGAGAGAGAGAGAGAGAGAGAGAAAGAGAAAGAGAAAGAGAGAGAGAGAGAGACCCAGAGTTAAATTGGCTGTTTGTTCCCACTGTTTGCCTCAATCAGACTCAGAGAATAGCCTCCAGCCATTAAACTTTCCAATTACTTTCAGCAGATGGAGCCTGAGAGGTCCGATTTAAACAGTTTAAATATGTTGTTGTTGTTTACTTTTATCTCCTGCTGTACACCAGGCTGTGCTGAGAGAGTCGGGCTTTTATTCTAAAATCTGGCTCACATCACAAATCCCTCTCTTTCTCACTTTAAAGACATAATATCCCATGTTACGATCTTGGACCTGCAGTCAAGTGGCTGATAATGGAGTCCTTTTTTCCTGGAGTGGTTTTGACACTGAATGCTGGTTTGATGCTAATGTGAGACATAAACATCAAACAGTAACTACAGTAATAACTGCGCTCTTTAACCTCAGCAGCACTGGCCACCAGTGGAGCACTGGGCTTCCCTTCATGGAGCTCCCAGTTATGAATGAGAGCTACTGTGTGACGAGAAACACAAGACACTGCAGCGAAACTGACTTCTAGGTTAAGTGCACCATAAAAGTTTGACTTTTATGTTAAAATGCATAAAATAAGTTACTTTTATGTAACTGCTCCAATTTAATGGTAAGTATTTTTGTAATTGTATGTTTTTATTTTTTCTTTCCTCTTTGATTCTTTTACCGTTTTCCAGAGTTTCATAGCATTTTCTAATGTTTTTTCATTATTTTTCTAATGTTTTTACATTTTCTTCCGTTTTATATTCTGGTATTTTCTTGTTTCTGTTTATTTATTTTAGGTCATCTCTTGTTTTTTTATTACTGTCTCCCTTTGTTTTATGGTGTTTTTTTTAAGTTTCTTGTGTTTTTAAAGCAGCTACAATGATTTATTTAAATGCTATGGCTAATGATGCTCATGGGTTAATCCATTAGTCTACAAAAACTGGACCAAACAAAATGGCCGCTAATATCCACCATGAGACTAACATGGCAGAACAGTGGTAGAATTTGAATTTAGAATAAACAAATTAATAAATCCACATTTACAGATGTATTTTTGAGCTGAAAACAATCCAAATTAAAACGTTATTAGCTCTATTTGTGGCATGAATTTGGTAATAGCATTCCTGACATCTTAAATCCACAACTTTAGATCATACTTCTGCTTAACTCAAACTGCCACCAGAGGAAAAATAAAAGATTATAACCAGCATTTTTGATGAAATAAGTGATCATTTCCACTTTGATCACTGTAAAAGTGGCTAATCAGAATTAAGTCAATGCAAACGTCTCAGTGGCGATAATTACAAAGTGTCTGACATAATAACCTCTGCACCTGAAACTGGATGATGCTCATCATCACCGAGCCAACACTCTGCTAGCGCTTAGTGATTTCTGAAAAACGTTCAAATTAAAGGATCAAGCCGCAGCAAAATGCCGGGTTTCCACACGCAGACCAGGAAAGCTTCAGGGCATCTTGGCACTAAACGTTGGAAGCTGTTCTGTCGAAACATATGACCTCACTTCTTGTTTTGATGAAGATGCCGATCGCGTTGAAGCATTTAATCCTCATCTCCTACACCTGGGTGTTGAACTCATTTTCATTTTGGGCCAAATTGGGACAGGTTGCTTGATGGTCTTGTTTTTAATAGGGTTATACAAAGAGCTGTATTCAAGTATATTGCTGGAAAGTTGAGTGGAAGGAAAAATTCCAGAAGAAGGTATACAAGCAGCAGACCAACTGAACCTTGAGAGTATTCTCACACAGCTGTTTTTGTATGAATTAGACTGTCATTGTAGCATTACAGTAATTCTTTATGCTTTTTCCAGAAATGTTTTGGCAACATTTCTAGTTCAGGAGCAACTTAACACAAGAAATGTGACGGTTACATCTCACGTTGTGGATACGTCGGTGTTCGGTGGGTCTGGAGGAAATAAAATCTTGAACAGGCTACGTTTCACAATCTTAAGGCTGCGGTTATCTCTTTTTTTTCTACCATAGTTTTTCTTTCCACTCAACTTTCCATCAACATGTTTGAATGTAGTTTTCGTGATATTTGTGATAAGCAAGTTGTTGGTTTCTTTAAATTGAGACAAAACGGAGAAAAAAGTTGAGAAAATAAATGCGCATTGAAATATTTCACACTAGATAAACTATTTCTTTACTGTTTTGTATTAAACATTGAAGTGTCAGGCAAGATGGTTACCTTCACATCCTCCCCTGAGTCTCACTAACTTTAGCAAAGAAGGAGGAATAGATGGAGGAAAAAAGAGGAGAAAAACACAGGAGTGAGAGTGCAGGAGGGGCAGGATGCAGCAAGATGGATTACCCACACCAAGAGGCAATTTATCTCTGTCAGAGAGAGAAACAGGAATGGAGTCACAGTGGAGAGGACAGAAGAAACTGAGAGACGCAAAAGCTTTGGGAGATGGAGGAAAGATGAATAAGAAGTAGGTTAGGATAAAAAAAATAAAACGATGGCTGAATATGTGCCAGAATCACTTAATGTTGCAAACCAAACTGGAATTATTCAGGAGAAGTTACCCCATCCCTGGAAAATCAGAGGACAGTGACAGAGCAGAGAGCAACGGGACTCAGGCGTCAGTGTGTTCATATAACACACATATTTCTGGATTTAACGTAGAAGTGTGTCAACGTTAAAATTAACTCCTCCTGGTTCGAATGCGACACGTAACATCAGCACTAAAGTCTGATTTCAGGACATAACTTCACTCCTCATCTCTACCTGGCTGTTTTTGTTTGTGTTTTCATCGTGTGGGATGAAAGCGGAGCCGTTTATGTAATTAAATCTTTGTCCTGTTCCTGTGCTGCTGCGCTGATGGGACGCAGATCTTCTCTCACTGCAACAGCCGAGTCCAGAAATCGATTAAAAACAGTGAAATCAGACAACATGAGATTGTTTTATGGCTGAAATGCCACACACTTTCACCCAAAACTGCATGAGAATGTGTGGAAATGAAGGGTATTAAATTAGCGTCACCAAACCCGACTCCCAGTTATGAGAAGAAAATCATCATTTAATTACAGCTAAAACTATTAAAACCAGTTTAACTCGACAGCTTTCAGTCTCTTTGTGCTTCCTTTAATTAAATAATTACACTGAGGCTGTAGGATTTTATTGCTGTAACTCAGTGCTGATGCATCAGCAGTGTGTTAGACATTTATTTGTTTAATGTAAAATTAGTTGATAATGTTTGGAAAACATTAAAGCTCCTTCTTCCTCTCCTTCAGGAAAGGTTTGTACCTGATTGAGCTTCATGAAGTGGAAAAGTAGTAGGAGGAAAAACTATCCCAACAAACTACCCAGGTTCATAAAACAGTCATTTCAGTGGAAGTCCACCTTAAGGTAGTCAACCTTCCTTAAGGGGGATATTATAGTAAAATTGACTTTTTGAGATTTATGTCATGTCATAATGTTATTCCAACATTAAAGACATACCTGGAGTGTTGCTTTGATTCTTCCCTGATGTGTTGAAGAAGAGCAGCAGCTTCTTAAAGGGACAGCGATTAATTTCAAATTGTAAAGTCAAATTTCTTTTATGTTTATATACAGCATGTTTAGTTACACAGTTACTTAATTGTTTTATAAAATGGCCGGATATTACCTTGGAAATGCATAATTAAATTTTTTTCCAACCTTTTATTTTAAGAAAATGTTTCTTGCCAAATAATGAATGTATAAGTTACCAGCAGTAAAATATATAGAACAAGAATTATTTTTATATTTTACTCTTTTAGGCTAAAATAGGTTAAGATTAGTGCATACATCATTAGTTGATTTACTGTTAAATAAAATTAACCTATGTTGACTCCTATAAAATCACATTTTCTGGATTTAGTTTTGTTTTTATTAGACAAAATAAGAAACTGATTTTATTTTTGTTTTTTGCTAAAAAAATATATAAAAATCAAATTGGATTCCTTGAACTTCTTGATACTCAGAATACAATCTGATTAAATTCTTGTCTGTGTAACAGGAATATTGTAACATTTTCTGTTATGATGCAAAGAAGATGGCCGACTTATGTTTTCTAGCTTAATTTGCAACAGGAAGTAATAAAACCTCACCGATAATCTGGCATTGATACCAATGGGCTGCATTTACCTTCGTGCCATCCATAAAAAATAATAGATCAAACAATATAAAGTGACTGTCATTATTAGGTCAAGCTAACAGGCCGCTAGCTAACATAGCAGAGTTCGCTTTCACGTTCTGCTTAGCTAACCTAAAGTCTAAATTACTCTGCAGGTATTTTTAAGAGAGCTGGAAGTAAGTCAGAGTTTATAAGCATCTATTTTTACAACCAGGCACCATCATTAACAGCCAGCTATTTTATAAACAGGCACCAGAAAGCAGCTTTCACATAGAAAAACTGGGCAGTAATTTAAAGAACTATTTCATTTATAGCACTGGGCACTGATGTAGGCGGCTAATAAAAACCATCCAGCAAGCTCATTTACACTGTAGCTGGGTTCATATGCACAGTGTTAAACAAGCCAGGACAAGATTCGTAACTCAGGCTGCTAAAATGGAGGAGACATTTATCACACTCGGCTGAAAAATGATCAAACTTTCATACTAGACGCGGCATACCTCACATATTCAAAACTGTGTTTTGTTCCCTCTTTGGCTGGGTTTAATGACACACACACACACACACACACACACACACACACACACACACACACACACACACACACACACACACACACACACACAGGTCAGAAAATGTCTGGATGTGTGCAGGAAGGAGAAATGACATTTCATTAGCTGAAACACCACTGAGCACTTTCTAAGCTCATTTATGGTGATTTTCAGAGCTCTGGGTAAAAATATCCATCAATTCCAAACAGAGGAGAGAAAATGTTTGAAATATGTTCTTAAAATGGACTTTTCTCATGAACGCACACGCATTTAAAGACGTCAAAGGAAACCTGCAAAACTTTCACCTTGCAGATTTCTTCTGGTCTTGTTCTCATTTATATACTTAAATATTTAAAAAAGATAAATTTTACGATAATATGAGATAAAAGATGACTTATGTAAATATGAAATACTTCTTCCAAAACTGAAATTCAGTTATTTAGGGTAAAAAGCTTTTGAAAATAACTTGATCCTATTTGTAAAAATGTATTTATGCCATAGTAAATCATGACGGTTTAATTACATTTTCTGAAAAGCTGATTTCCATTTCACTATAACCCCCAACACACATCTAATTACAAAAAAACCAGTCTTACAACATGACGTACAGACTAATCCAATAAATTAGAATGTTATTGAAGTTGATTTATTTCACCAGGTAAAACAAATAGACAAAGACTGATGTTGTAACACTTTGTCTCTTAAAGTGACATCAGGCCAATAAAAGAAAATTAAAAACAGAAATGTGGTCTTATGTTTAATATCTATTAAAGATTTCATTCATTGGGACGAATAGTTTAACTGAATATGACTGTAGGCTAAAGATTCTCCAAAAAGAGCCCATCATTACGCCACTAATCTTAGAAATTTAAGAACAAATGGGAAAGTAATTCATCAGTCTTAAAATGTTTCTAAAGCCCTGTTTTAGTTTTTATAGGCCTCCAGTGAACCACAGTAAGAGCTTTTCTCCACAAATGGAGAAAACATGAGCAGCGGTGAACCTTTCCAACCAAATTCAAGAGCAGTCTGACGACTAAACCAGAAGGTCTGCCTAAAGCCGGCACATCTACATGGTGAATTACTGGTGTTAATTAATGTGCGTCGTCTCTTTAAATAAATAAAATGAAAAACAATGCACACCTCATTCTGCTCTATTTGTGGTCAGCACTTATGATTTCACCATAGGAAAGAAACGAATGAATGAAATCTGTGGGGGAAAACCACTGCTGAGCAAAAACAGCAAAAAGGCACATCTCACATTTACCCAAAAACAAAAAACAAAAAACAACTTTATCCAACAGTTTAGGGAAAATATTTTATGAACAGACAAAACCAACATCCTGCAGCTCGATGCTGCTTCTGGACCCACATTATCAGAAAACCCATCAAACTTCAGCGATTCCACCAATGAATGGTTAGGGGGGAAAAAGGCTTTGGAGTGGCCTAGTCAAAGTTTGGATAGTTATAACTGAGATCTTGTGGCAAGACCTCAATTGCTTGAAAATTTTCCTCAAACGTTATTGGATACTGTTGATGGTAGTTTGGTTTAAAAAGCTTTTTTCTTTAAGAAGAAAGTATTTTTATGTTTATTTAGTTTCCGCAAACCTGTAGGAATGTAGTAAAAGTAAAACCTCTGTTTACTTTGAGTCTCTCTACTGACTTATGGTGTGAACTAGTTAACTATTTAATCCTCATAATCCAAGAATGAATAAAAGCGCTGAATTAGATCTAAATGTCTTTATTAATCTTTACACTCAGTCATGTAATTCCATTTTAAGATGGAACATTCTCAGGATTTATTCCTTTATTTAATTGAATTTCAATCTGTTTATTTCTACATTTTATGAAAGGTACTTCATTGTAATTCAGTGCAGAAGCAAACGCTGAACCCATTTTGACTGAAGATAAGAATTGATTTCAGTAAAAGAGAATTGGCAGATGTGGAGCTGCAGGGTCCTGTCAACATACAGATGTGAGCTCAAGCTGCACCCAACGCCTGCAATAAAAAAAGATCAATTCATGTCATTTTTACAATCTGACGCTTTTTTACATCTACTTTAACAGCACAGTCTCATTTTCTTTGTTATATTAACATGCCTGTGTGTCTTTGTGTAAATGTGAGTACTTATAGGTTACACTTGCGTCCAAACCAGTTTAAATCCAGTGTTGGATCATATGAGAGAGACCAACTAAAACTGATTAAATGAGGCGCAGAGAAGGAGCTGCAGGTAATAAATGAGGCTCAGAGAGGGAAAGTCTGCAAGGCCCTAAAGTTATTTATTACAGAGGAAAAAAGAGAAAAAAATAAAACACTTTAAGGCTTTAAGGACTCTGAAATTTTAACATCACATGTTTTTAATAATCTGAATCATTTAACTTATCAAACTTTGCATGTTGTGAAGAAAAACTTACGGCTGAATGTTTCATTTTCATTATCCTGGATGTTTAATTTATCTTTTTTTGTGACTAAAATATGAATTTCTAGAATATTAACATCCTGATTACACACTGAGTCGTTCGATGTGAATTAAAATGTTTAATTTTAAACATCTAAACCAGGAATATCCAAACTTTTTGCCGTTTGGGCCAAAATTGCAGGACCAAAAATAATCGTGGGCCAAAAAAAACAACAACAAAGCAAAACTGGATATTTATTGTAGATTTTTACGAGGGTGTATCTGGGACATTGTAGACAGAAAAAAGGACAAAACCTCTGCCAAAAACTTAAATTGTGATCTTATTTTATTTTTTTGTAGTTTGACAAACAAAACTTGAAATTCAGAAATTTTGGAGAGTTTATTTTGAGAAAATTTCTGATATTAATCTTAAAATTTGATATTTTTTTTTCCCCCCCTATCAAATGTCATTGTTTTCTCTAGGAAATTTGAGATTATTCAAAATATTGTTGCAGAAACTTATTACAACTTTAATTTGCATATTTTCAATTGAATAATTTTATTTTCAGTAATAAGAACAGGATTTCAGTCACTGTTTTACAACTCTTGCTATATTTAACCACATTTAAGAAAGAATAAAAGCTGATTTGGCTGCAGTAAAGTTGGCTTTTCAGTGGAAATCTCTGTATAAATTTGGTTTTAACTTTTGTTAAAAAGTCGTTATAAAAAGACAAATACTTTGTGTTGTGCTTCACATTTTCCTTCACATTATGTTGCTAGCAACGGGCCAAATTTGTATCATTTTTGAATTGCAGCTGAGGGCCTCACAAAGTCTATCGAAGGACCACAAATGGCCCCTGGGCCACACATTGAGCACCCCTGATCCAAAGCCATCTACCATGTTTATCGTTTGGCATGTTGTACTGTAAAGTTATTTGTGTCTTTATGAGTCAAAGAAATAACTTTTTGATAATTTATTTTACTTTATAAAATAACTATTTACTTTATAAAATAACTATAAATTACTTCATACTGTATTTTATGCGTTTTCTGTGCGAGTGGGATTAGGTTTGTGTTAATCCTTATACATGTGCCTCGCCCATCCATGTGATTGATCTGAGATGCCATTTTGTTTTTGACCTTGCTCTTCTTGCGCAGCCTCCATCACAGAGGATCATGTCAGTCCTGGTCATGAGACCAGAGTGTGTGACGATAAACCACCAGTCCAGGTGGCATGTAGGCATGTTTTTCATTACGTGGTCAGAGAAGGTGCAGGAGACCATCTGCATCTCTTCTGCATGATCTGCCTGATCCCCGACCTGCTGGGAAATGCCTCTGCATGCCTGTGTCGAGGTGTAGCTGCAGAACGAAAGAGAGGAGAAATGAATAATCAGAAATATGAGAGGCAGGTAATCAGAATGAAGCGACGCAAGATGAACGCTAAAATTATGCACAAACGTATAGCTTTTGATTTCCAATCTGCTGTCAGTTCAGCTTTATCCTCTCCAGTTTCAAATGCGATGCCTTAAACTACTGTCGAATTTATCTGAGGTAAATCCTGTGGAAGTCAAAGGTTAAAAACACAAACGACTGTATTACAAGAAGCAGCTTTTCTATTTGGTATGTGGCTGCGAGTGAGTATTTACACACGTTTCAGTCCTTTCTATGCACACATAAGGAAACGAGAGAGCAAATAGCACCGAGTTGTCTTTTCCCATCAGATCTCAGTAATAGCGTCTGTCTGTGTCCTTCTGCAGCCGCCACACACACACACCTACACTCACACACTGAGAGTCAGTTAGGTCACTGTTCAGTCAGCTTGGAAGCTGCTTTCTCTTTTTTTGTCGCTCCATCGTTGCTGCTCAGGCTGTGTTTACCCTTGCAGGAGGAAATGAATCACTCACACACACACACACACACACACACACACACACACACACACACACACACACACACACACACACACACACACACAGTCTGCAGCGCTGCTGAGACTGATTGAGTCACTCACAGAATACTGATAAACTCGTTGGCGAAGCTTGAAGAGATGGATAGATGTGACTGCAGAGACTATGACAGCAACATCCAGACATCGTTATGTAACCATAAGCTCATTAAAAGATGTGACGCGACCAAAAAAAACTTTGTCCATCTGCTATTGTACAATTGTTTTCTGAGTGCTTGGACTGATCTCCTCTGGCAGTAAAGATAGATGCGTGTGGATAAGGGAAATGTTTGTAAACTTTAATCCATGGAAACATGAGGTTACGATAAAATAAAGAGGTATTACTCTGAAAAATCAGAAACTGAATCAAAACACGGAGAATGTTTTGGTTTAGTTGTTATATGTAGGGATTGTACATGTAATCAATGATTGATAACTTCATACTTCCACTTCTTTGACATTACACTTCATACTAAAAGTATTTTTTTCTTCATATTAACAAAAAATAAATGTTTACACATTTATAAAATAAAACCTTTCCTTTTATTTTCATAGTGTATTTTCTTTATTTAAACTGCTTGATTGCATCTAAAAACAGTGTTTCCACTCAGTTTCAGGTTTATTGGCTTTAATCCAGGACGTGTTTAATGGACTATGCTTCAGGGTCACAGAGGGGTCAGGGGGACCACAATCAGATTAAATGTTCAACAAACGGCTCTGCTTCACCTCCATTGTCACTTGCAGTCGTTTGCATAAATATTCACACACCTTCAAACCCCTTGTAATTATATTTTACAAATAAAAACTTAGAAAATGCCACATCTATATTCTGAAAATCCAGTCTATCACACTGAGCTGCACAATAAATTTAACTGAAATTTGTCCAAATCATGGTGTGAAAACAGAAAGTCTGTGACTCGCCGCTACTCTGACTTTAATAGGAATATATTTAGATGGTTGAGTGAAAACTTTTCTAAAGAAAAATCAAGATATCTGGTACATCCAGCACCAGGTTTGACCTCGTACCAGACTACTGTTTTGACTGGTTTGCACATATTACAAGGTACTCTTTATCTCTAAACACCACCCGCCCACACACACACACAGAGGGTCCTGCTCTCAGAGAGTGTGTGTGTGTGTGTGTGTGTATCTTGTGGTTGTGTGGTTTGTTTATATAGCTGAGGAGGTGGCTCTCACATTAAGAAGGGGTATTTTACGATTAGATGAAGTGTTGCTTTGTATCCACATAAGCACTCAGACATGGACAACTGGGTACATTGATAGAGAAAAAGTAGCAGATTTTTTTAGTGAGAGAGACTCATTCATTCAGAGACTGCAAGCTGTTCTTTCAGCCGATTGGAATAAACGAACAGTGGAGAAAACTAACAGAAAAACGTCTCTCCAGACGAGCAGAGGCTTAATAAATCACATCTAATTCTCCAAAGGTTTTGCTGTGTTTTTCTGTCAATCATCTGTCTTTGCGTCCTCATATCTGCCCGTTTTGTTCTGCTGGGAACCGTCTATCACAGGCGTAATAATTGGCGGCATATACACACATGTGAGCTCAGTGCGGTTATAACTCATGTATTGATTAAAAGTCAATAGACAGAGGCAACACATCACTTTGATTAACATCTCACTCTGCAGATTCTTTCCTGCGTTCCTGGACTGAACCACAGAGATCTCAGCTCATTCAGGCTCTTTGAAAAGGTTTTAATGTGAACAAGATGAAGAATGGAAATAAATTCAAGGTTTGGGGAACATGCTTCTTCAGTAAGATAAAGTTTAGAGGAGAAAAATGGGGGAAAAAATGCTATTGTTTGAAGTTGTAGCATAAAAGGTGTGAAAACTTTTGAATACTTTTGTAAGAAACATTCTGATGATTTAGGAACATATTGATTTAACAGACTCACTGCAAACCATCTACAGTTATATACTTTAAAACAGTCAGCAGCCATCAGCATTACTATTTTAAAATAAAAAACATGTTTATACTCGGTGAGTTTCGTCAGATAAGCTTTTAATGCTTTGTGGAAATTGCAGCAAAAATATTTTTTCACTGAGATCAGAAAGGTTCAGACTGTGATTCGTATCTGTGTTTGTGCTTTTGCTTGTTATCTCTGAGATTTAGCCCAAAAAGGGATGGCAGGAGATTTGGAGCAGCTTTGTTCTGGACAAGTGGTTCCAATTAGACTGGAAACACAGATTTTGCACGCTCAGCCCACACTTGACTACCACTATCGACTGCTTCCTTTAGTGCAAATCTATGAGCTCACTAAAGGTGCATTACATTTATTTACATAAACGAGGCGCTACAAGACGGAATTACCACCAACAGAGACCCTCAAAAAACTGTGTAATGTTTAGCTGCTTAGCTTACAATCTTTTTCCAAAGATTGTATCTTATAGTATTTCTACAAAGGTTGTATTGTTGACAATAAAACCTCTTTATAAACAGAGCAACATGCATACTTTAAGACTTACTATGGATAATTATTGTGCCTCAAAACAATCAGTTTGATCTGCAAGAATTAATAAATATACACAGTAAAAATGCCAGTGTTGAATTAACACCCCAAAGTGTCTATATGTGTCCAAGTCAGTTGGTGTTAAATTCAACAATACCGAGTGTCTCATTAACATTACAACGGTGTTAGTGTTAAAATGTATTAAAAGTAACACCAGTGTAGTGTTGATCACAAAACATAATGTGGTGCTAAAAAAGTAAATAATTGACCCACAAGGAGTCAATATCAATCAAATCCAGTGGAAAATATTCAAAACAATACACAGAAATGGAAAGTTTAACTTTTCTTAAACCCATTTCAGTATATAGACAAACGTTAATTTAACAAAAAAAATGGGTCCAATCTTTCTTTAACACCTGCTGACTTGGACACATATAGACACTTTTGGGTGTTAATTCAATACTGGCATTTTTACTGTTTATGCAGGTTCTGAATCTCATTTGCTTTAATATTGATTCAGCCCACTGCCAAATCTTAATTTTCAAATCCAGTCTGCAAACCTTTCTGGACTTTTTAATCTCTTCTATGATGTCGTTTAGTTTGGACAGCTTGTATAACGGGGCATCAGTTATTTTTATAAAGTAACTAAAGTGAGATTGCCATCAAATTGAGTCCAAACTAACAATTAGTGGAAATCCTCACCAGTGGACCAAACAAACGTCTCTGCAGCGACACTGAATCCCTTCTCCTCGTTTTAAATCCATAAACATGAACTAAAAGCCATACAGTCCTCTTATGTTTCTTTAAAAGAGGAAAGCAGCTATAATCCATAGCAAGGTAACATCAAAGGTAAATAAATCCAACTGGCTTTTCCAGAGCTCTTTAAGCTGCCATCTCATCGCTTCTTATATTACCTCACATGTCAAGTACATTTTATTTTGATGGCACATTTCAGCAACAAGGCAATTCAACGTGCTTTTAATGATAATAAAAGTTGCCATCAAGAAATATTCAATGTTCCAGTTGTTATCAGCTCAAACAGGTGGATTTTATCCTTCATTTGAAGGAACTCAGTGTTTTTTTATATTTCTGCAAGTTTGTTCTAGATTTGTGGTGCAAAGAAGCTGAATGCTGCTTCTCCATGCTTGGTTCTGGGGATGCAGACCAGAAGCAGAAGCAGAACTAGAAGCAGCAGGCATATTAGATTTTGATGAAAAAGTAAAATAGAAGATGAAAAAATACATCCTAAAATGCCTAGGAATTATTTTTTGTGTTCCACTAATCCAAATGTCGTATCCAACCATTACAAAACGAGCGTCGTTTTATCTGCACTGTTCTTGAAAAGGTTTGAAGTCACCAGAAGAAGAAATGTCACCTTTATTAGGGAACTTCCTCTGTACCACACGGCCTTTAATTGAATGTGTGTTTTTACAGAGTCTGAATGTTGCTTTTATGTCTTCAGGTTAATCCAATCAATCAATAAATTAGAATATAATTGAAATTTACATTTTTTCATTAACTTGATTCTTTGAGTGTAACACATTATGTAGTTAGATTAATTAATTAAGCACACAGATGTATTTAAGCCTTCATTTTTGTTAATTATAATGATTTTCCACTTAGTCAATGAAAAACAACATTTAAAGTATCACATCACAGCCATGAAGAAAACATTTAATGCAGAAATGTTAATACAGAAATGTTGGGTATGCATATTTGAGTTTATTTAATATGAAAGTATGTGCCACAACAGTTAAGCAATCATGTTTGTGTATTTTCTAAATATGAGTGGTTGCTTTGTCCTTTATATTTTAGTTCATATTAAATATACAAAGGAAATAAGCAGAAAATGTCTAAATGTGTGTTTTTCACATTTCAAAGAATACAAGTCAGACTGTGTAAACTTGTAAAATATGAATTTCTCTTCCTCTAACATTAATCTTTCAAGAGTTTTGATCATTTTTATCATGTTGGCAGTACTTTTTGTAAATATTACCATAGTTGGTTCTACATAGTTAACCGTTGAATTATTATTCCTTTCATTTTCATGTCATGTGTCCATTTGGGTCTCAACATATTCTAAAAACAGTCTAAGCTCTTAAAATACACCTGGTTGTGTTGGGCACTAAGTTAAGGTTTTCTGACGTCAAGAAAATGAGTCATTTCATAAATTTCTCAATTGTTGTCACATTCAACTGGCACTGCGCCATTTCCTAGCAACTCCAGCCGAGCCCAGCTCATCACCTAGCAACCCAGCATGTTTGACCAGTTGGTTTTACCATTGTATGCATTGTACAATGGCTGCTGGAAAAGACAAGTGTTTTGTTGTTGACTAACTATTCAGAAACAATTTGCTGAATTGCTGTTGGTTGTGCAGGAGGCTCTACTAATACTTTTCAAAAATGTATTATTGTGCATCTGTTTGCAGCCATTTTGAGTGTGAATGTAAATGTTGAGTTTGGGGGGCCATGGCCAGAAGCAGCACATTTGGCCCTAAAGCAGGTCATTCTGAAGCAATTAATAATGGGCAGAACTGGTCTGACTAAAATCTCATTATCCATGTTTTGAATAAACCTGTCTAAACCTGATGGATGAAGTATAACAGGTCACCTTCAATCTAACCCGTTGGTCTTCATCTCTCCTCCAGGATCCGTCCTTCTCACTCCTCCTCCACGACAAGCTTCAGGTGCCCAACAGTTCCCGGCGCGCGTGGAACGAGCGCGACAGTCGCTGCGATGTCTGCGCCACTCACCTCACTCAGCTCAAACAGGAAGCTGTGCGTATGGTCCTCACTCTGGATCAGTGGGATCTGTCTCCCACTTCTTCGCCTCCAGCTCGATACGGATCTCAAGGACCTTCGGGGCCAGCGGGCGCCTCGGGACTGCCAGGAGTTCCAGTTTCACGAGAATGGGCTCCTTCGGTTCTCCCGTCCTCTTCCGTGACTGCTCCATACACTCCTCACTCATCTTCGCAGTCGCCTTCTCCGAGCCCCAGTCAGACCCCGACACCGAGCCCGATCCATGGACAGTCCACCCCCAGTCAAGGGAGTCCCTCAGGGGGGCAAACGCCCAGCTATGGTCCCACAACTCAACAGCTCCAAGGATCAGGACACAGACTGGGATCCAAACCCAGCTCCTTGGGTCTGGGAGCGGGGGTGGACCGAAGGAATGGCTCCCCCAGCTCAGGGAAAGCTGGTGCCCAGCAGCAACCAGTGAGCGGCGTAAGCAGTCCCAGTAATAACAGTGGGGCAGCGGTTCTGAGCGCAGCGGCTCTGCAGGCCCATCAGCACCAGAACCGGACTAATGGAGGAGTCACTCTGTATCCCTACCAGGTAAGGCGCTCACACATGTAGGTTTGTGTTTGGAGGCATTAGCCTCTCCTTCACACAGAAACCCTTTCTAATGAACACATTAACGTTGTTACTATGGAAACATGCGTTAATGTGGCCAAATGATTGATGTTAGGACCATAAACAGGAAAAACTACAGTGCAGGCCTGTCATGATAACAAATTCTGCTGGACGATAAATGGTCAATAAATACAATAGCCCTAAATAACTACAAAGCAATAGCACCCAATAAGCAGTTAAGAGCCAGTGACTCTTAAAGACTGAACAGGGTCATCAGGAAAGCTGGCTCTGTACTTGGACTGAAACTGGAGACCCTGGAGAATGTGGTGGAGAGGAGGACACTGAAGAAGCTGTTGTCTATCATGGTCAACGAGCTGCAGCCTCTCTACCACACAGTGGACAGACAGCGGAGCTCTTTCTCACACAGAGGCTTCAGCTCCGTTGTTGTAAGGACAGATACAGCAAATCTTTCCTGCCACAGGCCATCACTTTATATTACAATCGTTGAGTCACCATTACACAAATTGTTCACATAACACTATTGTACATTTTGTATATATTATTAATATACAGATTATTATTTATTATTAATGTTCAGAGCCTTACATCTTACATTCTACATTTTTATAGTATTTTATTTTATTTTTATTGGTAACTTCATCTGTGTGTTTGTGTATGCTGCTACTGCACAGTAATTTCCCGGCTGGGAAGAATAAAGTACTTCTATTCTATTCCATTCTAAACATACTTAAAATGGGCAACATTAATAATAAAAACAGTTTTAAACATATACAAAATGGCAAAATTATTCATGAAACATCCTATATAATTAAATTTGTCTAAAATGTATGTTAAAATATAATACTTGTAAAGAAAACAGAGCTGATCCTAAGTTACAAACAGCAACAGGGAAGAGGGGGAGGAGCTGTTGGTGGTTACCATGGTAACCACCAACAGGTTACCATAGTAACCTGTTGTAACCACCAACAGGTTACCATAGTAACCTGTTGGTGGTTACTATGGTAACCACCAACTGCCAAGAGCAGTGTAATAGAACTTAAAAGGCCAACAAATGTCTGAAATAAGTTGACTAAACAAAATCACATCTGTAATATTGTTAAAATAAAACCCTGCTACACATATACAACTTAAACACATTTGTACAAATTTAGCTGGTAAAAAAAAAAGTGTATTAAAAACTTCAAGCTTTCATATTTTACAATCACATTTAACCAGGAACGAGAGGCCTCTCCACTTTGATTAAAGCTTTCAAGTGACTTGAAAGACTCGAAATGACTAGTGGAGCATGTAGATGTTTTTGGATGAGATGGGAAGAGAGGGAGCAGGAATAAAGGAGAGGGAGGAGAAATAGCCTGAAGTGGAGGGAGGTCTAGAGGTGTTTATGGGTGGAGGCAGCAGCTGAGACTCCAGGGGAGATCCAAAAGTTACAGATGTAATAATTCATACAGGGATAATTAGAACTCTGGGGACTCTACGACACACAGCCGCAGTACCCTTTCACTCTTTTACTCTCTTTTACATTCCCTCTATACGCATTCACGTCTCTTTTTCTCCCTCTGCTTTAATATTTCCTCTTTCTCTTCATATGGACAGATAGTTTAGTTTTAGATGGCAATTACTTTGGATGGTCACTGAAAAAACAAAACAATTCTTGTCCCACTGACTCCATCTGAGATACTTTAAGTATTTTAATTTTAACTTCCCATTTTTGTTTAATTTTTCTCAGTGTGTTGTTCATGTATTTGGCGTCCATTAAAACGCAGCCAGTGAATGTTGAAGGGCGCTCGTGTGTCTCCATTGTGACTTTGACAGAAATGGTGTTTCAGCAGGAAAAAAGGAACATGATAATAAATCACTCTGCTCTAGCAAGGGGGAGGCGATGAGTCGAGAGGTGATCAAAAGATGGGAATCCTGAGGAAAGACGAGGATATGAAAGATTTGCGGTGAAGAAAAAGGACGAAGAGGAGGCTTGAAATAGGAGACAGTAAAGAGCTGCTTCTGAGGGACTTAATGCAATTTGAATTTGCCAGCCCTAGTTTTGCAACTTATCTTGTCTTGGCTCCTCCATGATGTATTCGACGTTTGGAAATGTAAAAATACAATATGAGCATAATATTCCAGCACTGTTTCAGACAGTTTTATAACTGCAGATAAAAATAAATAAGCAACACTAAAACTCCTTGAAAATGTTCCAAGCCTGTTGCAAAACAGGAAAAATAAACCCAAATTGTGGGATTGATAGATTTAAATAAAGTAGAAACATTGTGAAGATGTGTTTTTCTAATCTACTCAAGGATCCCTGCTGTTTGCAGCCATAACTCATAATAAAATCTTGCTGTGTCAGCAGTGTAAGAGGCAGCAACCAACATATTGTATGTTTATTGGAAGTTTTATGATCACACAAGAGATGCAGGACAGGTGGGAAAAGTTGCCCATACAATTCAGGGATGATTTATAACTAGAACCTGTCAAATATTGCTAAAAAGAGCAATGCAAGATGCATCCTGCCTTTGTTAAACAATAAGTGAAGCCACAAATAGACAGTAGGCGACATATTTAATTTTCTATATGAAAAATTAATACAATAAAATCAATGCAAATCTACATGCAGTATGCTGCAGGTTTGATAATTATTGGTAACTGTAAATTAAAGGAACTAGGACTCTAGACTATCAACAGATTGGACAAAACCAAATAGTTCACTGCCTGGTTAGTTCAAAATTAGGTTCTTGTGGGATTTTTATCAATCATTACTCCCTTTAAAGGTTGTATGCAATGACACAAATGTATCCACTGGTTATTTTGGATGACTATCAACAAGCATATCCATGGTGACACATGAAGGTGTGTTGGGAAACAAAGCTCGGATAAAAGCAGTGCTAAGTGGGGTGAAGGTAATGTTTGAAACTTAAAGAATAAAACTGAAACCAGATGCCATTTCAAATAGCTAAAGTTCGGTTAAAGCTGCCAAACATATCATACATCGATTCAGAGAACTACTCACTGTCGATAGTGAAGCTCATAGCCAGTTTGTATCCAAAAAGGTAAGAAATGTGTCGGTATATAAGAAGAGAGAATTTAACTTTTTTAGGCAAGTGCTACCAGCCACTAGTTTAAATCTGAAGACCTGCAGTCAGCCTACAACATGAATCCAGCCTGGCTAACAATAAAATGACTGACTGTGTCTATATTACTTTAACAATCTGTATGCATGTGGTAAGACATTTTCTAAGTTGAAGCCTTAAGTTGGTGGTTCAAACACAAACTTCCACTTCACATTTGTGATGCATTAGTAGGCTTAGACCTGGATCTAGTCCCATTAGCAACCTGGCAATGAAAACATAATCAACCTGAGGAAATCTGTGCAATTCAGAAACTTAATTAAAAAACAACAACAACAAAAAACTAATGTCTCTTCTGTTATGGCGTCTGTCAGTATTTTTTGTGACAGAAACAGGAAATTAGCTGATGTACTGTAGCGAACCCGTTTTCTGTGTTTCTGTCAGATAAACATGTTTATGTGTTATGCATCATATAAAAGAGCACATTTATATGCTAAATATCACTGATTTGATTTGCCCAGGTGAAACTTGGGGATGAGGTCAGGTTGGAGAGGATTCATTTTGGACTGAGAAGAGAGAAAGTCCTTTACCTCCATAATACAGAGAGAATTAGCCTCCATACGGTGAAGTCCAGATTTTATTTTAGCATATTCAAAACAATTTATTAGGACGAGCAGTTTGTAATTGTTCACTTTTCTATGTTTTTTATTTGGTCCCACCTTCACAAACCGTTGGACCCGGAATCATTCTGAAAAGAGTGACCGTTTCTTCTCTTCCTGCATTTAGCAAACAGGAGCACACACACATCTGTAGACACACAAACACACGTTTCATCGTTACCCTTGAAACACAAACTACACCAGAGACAGGTGAAGAGAGCAAATGCTGGAGGAAACAGCAGCCAAGCTGTTATGAAGATGAATGAGGGCATTTTTACCACCAGTGTGGATGAACGATGTCCTGTAAGAGGAAGACTGACAAGAGTCCATGCTTCTCTTTTTTTTTTTTTTAAACCAGCTTTACTTCCTCTAGAAATCCTTCATGAATTTCATCAAATCGCAGCCGATCTCTGGACCAGCTGACCAGTGAAACTCTCCTCATCTGCTTTGTTTTTGAGCTCATTATTTTCACTACGTTTGGCCCTGTGTTTCCTCACGTCTCAATTGTTTCTGGTGCTTCTCTGCTGCTGCAGCTACATTTCCTCATGTGAATCATTAAAATTTCATCCAGTGTATAACCTAATTTACCGGAAGATATAGACAGCAGCTCAGCCTTTCCTGTGGGGAAATCTGAAAGGAACAACCTTAATGACCTCATGAAGACAAACACAGGAACAATTACTTTAATGAGTAAATAATTTTATATTCTCTGTTTGTATCATTGCTCCAGCCAGGTTATACAGCCTCTTTTCTTTGTGAAAAGTCAGGCTATAAAAGTTAACATTCCGCTAAAATCTGATTTTAGTAACCAGTCCATTGCAAAAGTATAAAAAACTGATTTAAATGTAGTAAAATGGAGCCATTTTAAACCCACTGCAGAGCTGTAAACTACGGGATGTTAGTGGTGTCAGCGTAACTCACCAGTAACCAGTGTGGCGTTCTGATGCCAGACTCAACCGTTTCAAAAAGCCAACAGCCATTATGAAAGCAATCTGAGCCCATCAACAAAGTCACAGGCTGATTACTTCCCTGATGTAAATAAATAATTTCTGCATTGAAGCAAAAGGAGCCCTGACCAAGTACTGGGTGAATAGTCCTTAAAGTAAATAAGTGAAGTTGTCAGTAGCATATTTCTGTGTTAGAAATCCTTTTTAGGTAAAATTCTAATTGTTTTTTGGTATCTGAATTTTTGTCCTTCATGATCATTAAGATAAACACATAAAATATATGTAATTAATCTGTAGTAAGATTCCAAGATGCATCTGGGTATATTACAGCTTTTTTTTGCACACAAAAAAAACCTTAGTGATTTTACACTCTTATACCTACCGACCATTTATTTAGAAATCAATACAAAAGCTTTTCTGCTGTTCACTACAAGCTCTTGTAACCAGAGAAATCGGTCCTGAGAGAACAGATAACAACCTCTAATATGTTCTGAAAGATTTACTGTTTTTCTTCTCTCACAAAAAAGACAAACCAAGGACAGATGTACGGTGAATAGACTCGCTCTTTTCTACTCTTACTGACTACTGTTCTTTCCCTTAGCAATAACAAGCACAGACATCAATAATACAGACAACTGATAGCAAGAATTGTTTGGGTCTGAAACCAGTTGTACATTAGAAGACAAATTTAAACAATTTATTCAACCAGTTTCTGTGTTGAAGAAATTAAATTAGACGACTGAAAATCACAGATTAGAGTTTCTACAAACTTCCAGACTGAAGCAGAAAGATGTGAAGCAGCTCTAAGTTTCTTTTAGTCTGAATTCAAAGTTTTTGTAGTATTCTAGATAAATCTTAAAACAATTTGCACTGGACATAAATGATATACAGCATTAACAAGACAAAATGTAATGGTTTGCATTCTGTTGATTAAGTTTCTAATGTCAACATATAACCCTGACAAAACAAACTATTAAGATTAAACGAATTAATCTGTTTAAGTGTTTTCAGTCCAACAGTCTGAAAACATTTGCTTTGGTAGATTTGAGTCAATACAGAAATAATGTAAGGTTAATTAAATTCACGTCCTGTGCTTACTCGGCTAATTTATTTAGTTGAAAAGGAAACAAAAAATGATTATTTAGAGTCATGGCTCTCTAATTTTTTGCCATGATGAGAAAAAAATGAATCAAGTATAATTGTAAAGAAAGAAAATACGTATCTATTTGGATTTTTTTCTTGAAAAAGAATTTTTTTTTATCATTTTGCCATCTTTGTGTCTTTTCCAAATGAAAATAAATAAATCAGGAACTGCACTTTATAAAACAAAAAATAAACAACGCCATCGGCTTTACTAAAATGTAATCAAATATAAATGATTTTTGCTTAATTTGGTTTGGATTGATTGTTCTGACTCAAAATTATGTGTGAACTGATATCAATATTAATACTAATGCATTGAAGCAACAAATTTTTATTTACCTCCTTCTGTATTCCACTATATCCATTTCTAATTGTTTCAATAGGTCTGTCTGGAAAATAAGGTTTAAGGTTAAACCTGAAAAATAAGTAACAAAATAAGAAAAGCTAAAAAAAAAAAAAAAACCCTCTAAAATATTAAAATCTTAACCATGGAAACTTTGATTTGTTACACGTGTAGCCTAGAAACAAATCTGTGTTGCAGGAAAACCAGGAATTTGTTCCACTTGCAAAAAAAAGTTTAATTAAATCAATATCTGGAAGGTTATACCGTCATGAGAACAACTTGATTAGGGCCTTAAGTTGGACACAAATGTTTTAAATGTACTCTTAAAAAGGAGGCAGATAAACTTTCCATGCCGACAACTAAATATAAAACACATCAGTCATAGCCAGTGACCGGCTCAGTGCCAACTTATTATTTTATATAATTATTCATAACTTAACCCATGTAAACATAATAATCTTACATCATGTCCAGGATGAATGAGAGCAACAGCTAATAATTTATTTCCAAAATAAAACAGATTTTTACATCTCGTGAAAAGTAAACAATACATTTACAACCTAATTTACTTGATTAACAGGTAAAATTTTATTGTCTAATATTTAGAAACATTGTAAAATTTGTTGTCATTCTTTAGTAAAGTGATCTGATACATTTTAATACAACTTTTGGATGCATTCCTTCAAAACGCCAAATCATTTGCTCGATGACTGCAGCTGCTGCACAGAGTACTGTGTATCAATTTACATTTAGCTTAAAGCATCACTGTGTTTAATTCCTCTCTCTCTAAGCTCCCAGTGTGGTTATAATGTCTTCTTCAGATTGCAACCAGAAAAACCAATATAATCTGTATTTCTGCAGAGCCACACTGTATCCAGATTAGTCCAGGGGGAATGCAGGATAAACATTGTAGCTCAGTAACACATCAGCTTGCATCATATTAAGAATGTTCTATGTTGGAATTCTGAGTGGAGATTGATTTATTTAGTAATTTCATCTGGTTTAACCTTTAATCTACTGTCATGTGGTGAAAATTACAAATACTGATGTAAAGCAGTACTAGGAAACTTTTCAGCTGGTCTATTAAGAAAAGTTAACCAAAGTTAAGTCATCAAAACCCTGACGTATTCATACTCTGGACGTTTCAGATTTAAAGTAAAATTTTAATTAGACCAATAGCTTTCTTCTGATTAGAACTAATAAGTCAGAGACCAGACCTGAATCTCATATAGAGCCTGTGGAGAGAGTTGCAGATTAACACCAAAATAAATGGTTACAGTACAAGAAAAAACCCAACTGGAATTATTAGAAGGGTTTTATTGCTTTGACCCTTAAAGGTTTTTCCACTGGTTATTGGGAAAGTTCTAAAGTTTTTGCATGCTAGTTTTACTCCTTTTTTTAACTGCCAGTCATTTCACAGTATTTTATGATCTGTTTGGAAATACCATTTCCACCACAAACAAACTTCTTTGCTGGATGAAAATAATCTTAAATCTAAATCTGGCAGGTTTATGAATAATTTTGGGCAAGGCCAGATGGATCCATTAGATTATTACCATGGCTTCTCAGGCAGAAACCTGCATGCAGTTTAAATAGTTTGCTAGTTTTTTTGTTCAGAAGCAATCAATTATTTTAGATTTCACGGCTTTGTTTTGGCATTCAAGTAAAATTTGCTTACCAGCAATTCTAATACCCACACTTCATATATACACTGTAAAACATTTGAAGGTAGCTTAACTTAAAAATGAAAGTCCACCTGCTGAAAATGCAACTTAAGTCAACAAGAAAATTGTTAACTCAGAAATTAAAGTTTATGAAGTTGATTTAAAAACAAGAGACAAGTTGTCTAAACATTGTTTTAAGGTCAGAAATCTAGAATTAAGAGTTCTAACTTAATGCTGCAATTTAAAGGAAATGATTATTTCACAAAATGCAAATAAAAACTGTCCTCACCTGGTCAAAGAGCCACACTTCACTATTATTTTCACTCACAATATCAAGTTAAAATGACTGCTTATTCTACTTTAGAATAATTTAAATTATTGTTTCAAATTGCATGAACAAAATTTCAGATCTGACAATAAATGTTATTAAACATCACATGAATTCTGCTAAAAATATGCAGAATGTGTGAACAGCTCAAGCTTTGCAAACTTAACACCAGAGTCAAATCAATGTAACACACCTCCATCTCTGAATATAAAAAAAACAGCCGCTAAGCATTCTGGGAAATAGTTCCCACTCCTGTTTTTTTCTTATTTCAGTTTTTAAAGTGCTAACCTAAAAACTGTAGTTTATTCGACTCTTAAGAAAAAGTTAACAACTTACTTCTGTAAGTTTATCTTTCCCAAACTTAAACATTTAGGTCCAAAATCTGAAACTTGTAAAATTTATTTGACTTAACGAGCAGAAGATAGTAGACACAACTAAATGTTTTACAATGTATTGTGAGTATTTGAATATAGTAAAAGCACAAATAAGCATTGTATTTGTATACAATGCTTATTGTATGTATGTATACAACTGCACATGGATTTATTTACAACAGGCCATCTATCAAGCAGTGGGCAGCCTGCGTCGACCCCAGGAGCCTCGGCAGTAAATATACGTCAAGCTGAGCTGATTTATGCAGCGATGTAGAGAAGTGCAGACACTGAGCCACACAAGGGCACAAACAAAGACACACAGCCCACTCCAGAGAGTTCCTTCACTGAAGTATTTTGATATAATTCAGGTGCTCTTCTGTCTGATATTAGACAGACCATAAAGAGTAGTTATCAATAATCCATACCTGTGACGAATGATTCACCTGAACACACGAGAGAAGCAGCACGTTATTCAGTGTGTGTGTGTGTGTTTGTGTGTGTGGGGACAGGAAGAGAGGGAGGCATTTATTACTTCAGCCTGAAGATCCTTTGGCAGTATTTTATATTAATCCTACACAGGTACTTTTAAAAACACGTCCTGCAGAAAGACTTATGTTTCTTACTTTCAAATGGCTTTGGAAGGGAGTACGGCCAATAAAGTGAACCTGGATTTATGTTTCTTAGTAAAAGTATACTTTAATGTGGCAAAACCTTTACAAGTGATTCATCATTAGCAGAAATAATTTTCTGTTTAGTCGTCAGTGCAAAGTGTGCTACCATAGAGGTTCTTAACCCAGGTCCAAAGTGACCAATGTCCTGTTTGTCTTGGATGTCTCTGTTGGCATACATTAGATTTAAATGAATGGGTCATTAACAGGCTTTTGTGCAGACACTTGAATGCATCATTTGACTCTGTTGTGATGGACGGGGATGTATTTAAACATGCAGGATGATTCCTTGGGATCTGGGTTGTAGATCACCGCAGTATTTAATTCTTCTTAATTTTTCAGACATATGTTGATGATACTGTCATGTGTACCTGGTTATTGCATTGCATATGTTTAGTACAACTTTCTGTGTGTTTTAAAATCTGTTGCAAATTAAACAAAAGGTCATATGAGACAAACGAGGAGAGTGCTGATTTTTTTGTTTTGTTTCTGTACATCTGGAACCAACCAGCTGCTGATCAATACATAGATTATCTACTGTCAATTAACTATTAATAACACACACACTGTATTAAATGGAGGTTTTTTTTGCTGTAGTGTTCAAATGTTCGCTTCCCAGATACAAAAATAAAGAACAGGAGGATTTGTCAATGTAGATTGGACATATTATTGGTAATTTACCTTTAAATAGTTGTTTTTCTGTAAACGGCTCTCGTTTTTGTGAAGCGTTAAGAATCTCCTTTTCTTTGTGTCAGATTTCCCAGATGATCTCCGACGCCTCAAGAGAAGGAGTGACTGAAGCCGCCCTGAACCGCTACAACTCTCACTCCCCTGCACGCGCAAACTCTCCGTCACACACAAACTCTCCCTCCAACACGCCGGCTGTGACCACCTCGGCACCGACTGCCACTTCTGCAGCTGCCTCCTTCTTCGCCAGGTACAGTAAGACACCATCCATCCATCCATCCATCCATCCATCCATTTTCTTCCGCTTATCCGGGGTCGGGTCGCGGGGGCAGCAGCTTCAGAAGGGAGGCCCAGACTTCCCTCTCCCCAGGCACTTCTTCCAGTAAGACACTTCAGACCTAAATCTATCAAGACTGAATCCACCAAAGGTTCATATGTCAAACGTCAGTCAGTCGGGAAAAACTAAGGTTTAATTAAAACAATAAAAAACAAAATTAGACAATGATTAATGAATTATTAGTCTATGTAATCAAGTCCAAAAAAATGCTTAGCGAGATAACAGACATACGTAACACAAATGAAAAACACGGCACACTCAAAATGAACAAGTGAATTATTCATTTACTGTGTCTGAAGGATCGCTGGTCCGTCTCATAACTAATGAAATGCTTCAAATCCCATTTTAAATGATACTGATGGTTTCCCTTTGTTGCTTTCACACCTCTTCTCTGCTGTTCATCCGCACATAATTAGATGCGTTTGTCTGATATATTCATCTGCTGCGCTTCAGTGTAGCAGACATAATGTTGTCTGTCAGATGCCCAAATTACACAAAGACACTCTTAAACACACACACTCTTGATCTTTCCCCTCTACAGCCCCCTGAGCTGCCAAATATCAAAGGCTGTTTTACACAAACACACACATCTGGTTTATGTTATAAAAAAAACTCCAGCTGTAAGAGCTTAAAAAAAACCCTGATTGCTTAGACATGTGGACTCCCATTACAGTGTCCAGAGTTTTACAGACATGGAGTGGTATAAGAGTCTGACTGTTTGGTCAAAGATAGCACAGTTGAGTGAATTAAAACAGAAATTAAAAACTGTGATTGACTGCTTTTGTTTAAAAGTACAGAAATCAAACTACTACTATTAAAATGTATCAATTCAGAAGTGATTATGAACACACATTTCCAAACACTCCATTTTGTCTTTTTATAAAAAGAGTAAGGTTCAGGTAGGGCTGGATGGTAAGGCTGAAAAACGTGTCGCAATACAAGGGTTTCATTTCAGTTGATAATTATTGAGTAAGATTTTTTTTTTTGTTTTAAATATCTAAAACACGTACAAACTAGTGGCATCACCTTTCCCATTTCATCCACAATTTCCTCTTTTTATTTGTAAGCAGTTTTAAAGCACCGAGGTAAACCTGAAACTGCTGCTGCGCCAGTTACTCAACAGGTTGTTGCTAGGTAACCACAACTTACTCCACAAGTTGTTGCTAGGTAACCAAAGAGCAAGAAAGTTGTTTGATTTCACCAACCTTGCTTAGCTGCTTTGAGAGGTTAAGCTGCTAAAGTCTTTCCTCTGCCTACATCCCCCAGAATGATGTGGGGTTCTGGATTGGGGTTCAGTGAAATTATTGAAGATCTGATCAGATAGTTTTTAATGATATTGGTCTATATTGATATATAGTTATTGATTTGCGTCCAGGCCAAGATTGAGATAGAAATCCCCTCATTTGATGATTAAACACAGATGACAGACAGCTTGCAAAATGCTAGAGAACTACTTAACTATCTAAGCAACCAGAGAAAATGGATGTAAACATTACAAACTGTGTAGAAAAATGTTATGGATTTAATTCCTATAACCATAAAATAAAATCTTGGACCAGTTCAGATCTACGCAAGTGTGTCTGTTATGCTCGTTTTCGCTCCCTTGTGTCACTGTAAGATTTTATGTTTTAGTTGGGTAAGCATGCACTCGGTTGTATTTTTATTTTTGGTTGGGATGATGCGGGAATGTTTGTGAACTTGTCTATTAGCCTGTGTTTACAGTCTGTAAAATCAGCCTTGCAGGGCTGGTGAATCCCATGCAGGTCTCGGTCTTTACTCTTAGACATGGGCTGCATCTAGACACAAACACAATCTTCGCTGGGCTCGCTGTCTGCACACTGCCAAATCCCTGTGTCCACTCCATGTCCTCTCACCTGATCCCCTGTCTTCCTTTATTTCTCCTCTGCCTCCCCCGTCTGTCTCCTTTTCTTGTTTTCTCCTCTCCTGTTTTCATTTAATTGCTCTTCTCCTTTCCCATTGTTCTCTCTTCTCTTTCACCCACACCTTCTCTGTTCCCACACTGACCTTTCCTTTACCTCCACACTAATGCATATCTGAGTAATATCTTTCATTAGTGGCGATCTGTCTGTGGAATATGTCACACTTGCACAGCAGCTCTACATCTTCGCCGAGCCCCAGCGGCCCTCTGGGGACGCTGGGATAGAGACTTGATGCGGTGTGTGCATGCTTTACTCACAAGGGGGAGGGAGTTTCTATCAGCGCAGGAATTTTTTTAACTGCATGCTCCGAGGATCGGATCTACGGGGATTTGGCTGGCTGCGTGTGTGCTGCATGAGGCAGCTGAGTAAATGAATTGGCCCCAAGTGAGTCGGTGAATTGGGAAGGCGTCATTTCAAATGGAGGATGGCAGAGATATGTGGGCTGCTGTCCCTTTTTCTGACCCTTTACAATTCTTGCTGACATTTTTTGTGTTATTTAAGGAAAACGGTTTCCTCCAGTGAAAGATGAAAACAAATTAGCCACCCGTCAAATTGGTGGATTGATGATCCAGCCAGATGGGACAAAAAAAGAGAAGTTATCTGATCACATTTGTTTTGATTTTTACTCACACAACCAAGAAAAGCCATTTTACTGCCACACAGCAAATAAATGTTGCACTTTTGCTTGATTTAGCCTCAATCATTGTGCCTTTTGTTGTTTCGCTTTCCCACTTTACCTCCAAACTAACCGACTTCACTTGGTGAAGTTTTGACTTCTATCAAATCTGTTATGGGTAATGAACAGTGAGGAAACACCCACACAAATAACTGAATCAGAAATTAGAGTTTTTCAAGCATACAGAACCATTATTAATGACAGACTCCCAATGGAGCTTTGAGTTAGAAGCGCCACAAATTCAGGTAATTGAGTTTGCAAACGCCGATCAGAGAACGCCATAATCACAGTGGAGACGGCTTTAAAGAAGTTGGAGATTTTTTTGGCAACATGGGAAGTGGGCCCGCCAAAATTAAAGCCAATTGACTAAATGTGGGCTACTGGCACACCGAGCTGAGAGAGGAACGGCGATGACAAAACCTCGAAGAAGAAGGACAAACTCAAAAAAGGTTCCTCCATTGAAACCATTTTTCCAAAAGTGAGCACCGTAATGTAACTTTTTCTATTGAAAGTCCAACTTTGACCAAGAAAGATTTTTTTTCTACTTTGGAGAGAATCCAGATAACGTATTTATAGATTTTTTCCCTGTTTATTCATTAATCAGGAAGCATTCGCTTTTACAGCAGGGAATCAGACCTTGCAAACCATCCATTAGCTAAATATTGTTATCCTTACAAAGTCTTGCAAATGCAATTCTGTTTTGGAAATACCCAGAATCTTCTCATGCCTTTCAATTAACCTGTAACTTAAGGGAACCATATCAGTCAGCTACCACCGTAATCCCCATCATTTCCAAAAAAATGTGGTCATTTCTTTAGCCACATGTCCATGTCAGTAGATAATATCAGTTAAGCCAGTCTTCTGTCCATGCTAAACAGCCATTTTGACCTAATTCGACACACCAAAGCTCCCTTCCTCATGTCCACCATCACTCTCTGCCTCCCCTCACATCTTCTTCCATTGATGGCCTGCTAAACAGAACGCAATTAACCACTGAACCAACAACACAGCCAGGAGACACCTGCCATCAATCAGCAGAGCTGTTTGTGTTTGCTGGAGAGCAGGAAGAAAACAAAGCAGCATCTTGTTACCAGCCGACCTCTGATGCTTTCTAACAAGAGACAGATACCTGAAGTCTATGAGGGGAGAAGAAGAGGCGGTCGGTGCTGAAGGAATCGATGCTCTTCAGAAAGGATGAGTGGATATGTGGAGGGCAGCAAAGAAGTGGAGAGGATGGAGAGGAAAAATAATGAGTGAGAGAATGAAACCAAGGGTTTCAGGACCGAGGAGCCCAAGAAGGAATGAAGGACAGAAAAGGCAGTAACTGAGAGGAGCTGATGATTTGATTGAGCTGAGTGATGTAAAACAACTACAGTTCACTTTACGGTTAGTTTGAAATAGATCCACTCAACCAAATCCCACACCACCAATTACCAGCTATTGTTTTGAGTGTTTGTTACTTAAATTTATCCAAAGACTGAATCACTGAGGAAGACAAAACGTTTCAGAAACTGAAACCAAGTGTTTCCTACCAGAAGAAAACTGTAAGAATAAGATATTCATTTTTTTTGTTTAGCTGTGAACAGTCCCAGCTAAGCATTATTGCAGTGAGAGTGAAAAAAGAAAATGCATGCAGGTTACAAGCAGGAATCCCCCGCAGCAGAGTGAACAAATCCATCATTGTCACGCCTCTTACTGCAACCATCAGCAGCACTGCAGCAGCCCCTTATTTCATTGATAGCACAGAAATCGCATACAATATTAATGAAACACAGAATAGAGAACATAAATTCACTAATGCTTTAAAAACTCCCATGCTTTACAAAGCATGTAAACCGATTTCAATACAATCCTGCAGCAGACAAAAAGGTTTCAATAATTTCTTCACATGATGCATGGGGAGGTTTTGAACATTACACCAACATAATACAAACCTGTAATTGCCTTTGATTGCATTTCAAGCGCGTAAGCTTAGCCTGCACCCTCAGAAAAACCCAATTAGTGGTCTTCTCATGGAGGTTTGTTTCACGCTGTGTGCAGTCAGACACACACACAGGGATCCACACACAAATCTCCAGGGAGAGCCAGTCAAACGGTGAAGTGCTTCGTCATAACACGGGTCACTTGATTCACATCTCCCTTCCTCTCCCCCTCTCCTTTTGCTGACTCTCTCCCTCACTCTCATTTCTGAAACTTGCAGCAGTTAATTGAAAGCCAATGGTGTGAGAATACAGCTTCTTGACAGAGAGTGTATCAGGGCAGAAGGTCTCTCACTCTTTCTTCCTCTCCTTACATGTTCTCTAAATTAAATATGTGGGTTAAAGCAGAGCCATGCAGGAAGACCTGCTGCAGCTGTTTTAGTGGACTTTCATTGTGTTCAATCGGTGATAGAGCAGCTGGATGTGAAAGTAGTTACAGTTGGTGCAAGGAATAAAATAACATCTTAATGTATTCTGTAGTGTGCGTTAAACATTCAATGCCCCAAAACCACTGCAGAGTACAAAGATTGTAAGATTTCTAAAGCTTTGTAAAGAAGGTTTTCAGGTGAAGGGAAGATGAACCAATATATTAAAATTATAATAGAAAACAGTTGTGGTCTATATTAATACTTGTATATATTTCCACAAAAGGTGTTTTTTCATGTATTTGTCTGCCTCTGCTTGACTGTTGTGTTCCTCTGTGTCTACTATAAGGGGTTTGGTCCTCCAACTCCGCCTTATTTTCTTCTTCTGTTCAGGGTCCTCCAGAACTTCTATAAATATTAAGTTATTAATTTCCTCTTCCCTTTTGTTATTCGTTCCCCTGGGAAGAGGCAAGTTTTATAATCTATTGCAGTCCTTTAATTTATATTGTTCAATGTTTATTTTTTTCTGTATTAATGACAAGTGATTGGATATTTTCATTTGAGTTGCTATTACACCTTTATATCATCCTTTGATGCATGCTAACTATTATTTTGTATAGATCGGGTTGGAGAACTGGAGCACATGCTAGGTGCTAATGCTAATATCTCCCGATTGACAGATTGAATAAATGCCTCCAAACCCAGACTTAATGTCTTGTGGTTTGTCTGACCACACAAAAACACACAACGCAGGAATCCACCGGTCACATATGTGTACATTTAAGCTTATATGCATAAATCTGACAGTTAATTATAGAAACTACACAACAAAAATCAAACTTGTACACAAACTAATATCACCTTTTTGCAATTACTAAACCTATGTTGTCCGATGTTGAAATGTATGATTGTTAGATAAAATTCAGTGAGTTCTTACATCTGATTTTAACCCAGCATTCTAATCATTTAATGGAGGTTACTGCTTCTCTCCCTCAGAGCTGCTCAAAAATTGAACTTGACATCGAAGAAGAAGAAGCAGAAAACCACCACGGTTGCAGCCCCTCTGACATCATCTCCGTCCTCGTCCTGCGACCCTCATCTGTTCCCGACTAACTTCAGCTCTGCTTTGGTGACGATGCCGCCTCCTGCTCCACCTTGTCTTCTTCGAGCAGCAAACAAGATCAAAGATACGCCCGGCCTCGGAAAGGTATCACGATGCCTTCTCTTTCTCTGCCATGTTAATTTTCCCTTAAAACTCAGAAAAGGTTGAATCCAACACTTAAAACATTACCTGTCATTAAAGAGGGATAAAACATTAAAAATACAGCTTTGGAAAAAATTAAGAGATCTCTTAAAGTAATCATTTTGTCTAGCTTTACAGATCTCAGATAATCAATTGTTACAATCATGAATATCATCTGGGTGTAAAATATGTTGACACTGGGTGTCAGATTAGAACAGGAATTAGAGGCTAACAATTTTAAACTTAAAATACATAAAATCCTGATGTAGATCACATGTTGATTTTCAAATTATGACTTGACTAGTTTATGACACATTTTTAGCAATAAGCTCTTCTGGAGTCACCTCATTAGTACTAAAAATTACTATTTTGAGTCTATGTAAATGTGTGATTTTTAAAAAAATAGATTTTATTAAGTTAGTTAAAATTGATTGGGGGATTTTGTATTGGGGAACAAGTACAGATAAACCCCTTTTGTTTCCAAAGCTGTCATAAATATAGAAAATATTGGTTAGTTTACAGATAAGCCTCTTTATTGCTGCAGTTTTTGTGAATCATTCATTACTTTTATGAACTGAAAGAAAACTGCTCTTTTTTAGACAAATGAAAGCAGACAATTTGGGAAAAAAAACCCAATAAAAACTTCAAAAATATATATCATTTCCAAAAAGCCTGCAGCAATGTTAATTAAGACTCCTTTAAAATGTTGCAGTAAATTCCAGATCTCTGTCTGGATTAAAAGCTTGTGTCTTAATCAGCGAACAAAGGAAACAAATTAGCAGTAAAAGTTAGAACAACTGTGTAAAGATACTTCTAAATTGTGGTGTATGAATAAATTCTTGAATGATCAATCACAACATAAAATAGAATAAACAGAAATATGAATTTAGACATGTATTTTTCTTACTGTAGATTAGCATCATTGAGGAATAAGCTACTCCAAAACTCAAAGGTGATCAGTTTGGGGGAAGTTGTTATTTTTTGCTGTTTTTATCCTTTTCTTAGAGTTATTTAAGCCCAAATAGTGCTGTAATTTGCTGAAATATTGAGCTGTAGCATTTTATCCTGACCTTCACCAGTTTAAATGTGTTCGCTTGCGTGCGTGCATGTGTGTTTGTGTGTGTGTTTGTCAGCTGGGCTCCCCTGCTGTAGGATACCAAAATATAACCTAATGGTTACCATGGCAACACATTTCAGGCTGACAAAAGTCATCTGTCACCATCGCCACTGGGTGATGAAACACACAAGACAGAGTGTGTGTGTGTGCTGGGGGACCAGGCACACTCTCGGCTCTGAAGTGTGTGCAGTATTGATCGTCCATGTAATGAGTTTTTAGTGCCGACCCCTCTACAGTTTGAGGCTCCCTCACTTTGTGGCCCCAACAGCTGGAAAACGAACGACTGTTGGATAAAAGAATCAAACTTCCTGCGAAAGTTTCCGCATCGAAACGCAAGAGAGGAATTTGAAGAAAATAAACGCATCCCGTTTTTGTGTGTGTGTGTGTGTGTGTGTGTGTGTGTGTGTGTGTGTGTGTGTGTGTGTGTGTGTGTGTGTGTGTGTGTGAGTCATCTGTTGTTTGAGCTCCATGTGTTGGAGCCATTTGGCTCTGAGGGAATTTGTCAAGTTCGAGTGGAAATATGTGCGTGCCGTTCATATTAACTACCAGATGAGACCGAAAGCCATTTCTCTGTTCAATTACATTTGTAATGAGTTGTAGTAAAATGTTACAACTGTTTAGTCTGAAAATCCTGACGATATTTAGAAAAGACTCAGTGTAATATCACCTCCATCTCATCAGTCTTCAAGCAACATTATTTGCTACTGAAATAATTCGAACTACTACTGGAATAAAAAAAAATACAGTGCACAGTAAAATAAATACTGTTGCTATTTTGATTAAATTACACCCACTGAGTAAGAGGATCTATTTACCTTACACATATTTGCTTTTAAAATCACAACAATTCAATGTGTGGCATTGTGTTGAAATGCTTAGTAGTTTAATTTCTTTGCAACAGAAAGCAATCATTTTGCCTTTCAGAGTTTGTGTCTGTCTCTCCATATGGAGATGACAGATGTCCTCTCAGTCGTCAAGGAGACCAGTTCTAGATTGCATATTCACGCTTATAACAAATGATTCTGCCATCAGCCCATAAACACACATCACATACTGTAATACAGCTGGAAGAAACGTGATAAAGAAAAAAAAAACTTCTCACATCATACCTGCCTTTTTACTTTTCTCATTACAGCTACACCTCAGTTAGTAAAAATCATCATTTATTTCACTAATTTGATTAAAAAAGTTAAACTAATATTTGTTGCTGGCCCTTTGCAACTACGTCACGTAATCATTCGCGGCGCCATGATGGACTTCGGAAGTGAGTATTGATCTGGTCGACTGATGTGGTTTTCCCAAGCTGTTTTTGTCCGTTTACTCATCGCCTCTACTTGTTTTGAGTCGAGCTATTTGTCTTTGATCGTAACACACCTTTGAGGGTCATAGTCAGCGTTATTTACAGAAGCTTGACATGTCTAGCTTACAAACCAATCCGTACTTCCTCCCTCCTGGTGTGTTAATCAAATTACAGATTTTACCTGAATTATTTTTGTCACTATGTGATAAACGTTTCCTTTTACACCAGAGCAACATTAAAAACGTACAGAAGACGTGACGCTAACCAGTTTTTCAACGTACATGCTAGGCTACATGAACATGAGGTGGGGCAGTCTCCATGGTTACCAGTGGTTAGACATAGTGATGGTCAATCTGAATCCAGGCTTCCAGGCCTGTACTGAGTAAAAAGGGGGCGTGTCCCATGAACTTTGAGATAAAATTTTTCTTAGATAATAATTAAACCTCCACCTCCCAATTTCTCACCTTCTGCAAAGTTCCACTATTATTTGTAGTCTGATTAGTAAAGATATATCAGTCTTGCACAGCAAAAACAGATAAGTCCTGTAGCAGAACTAAAATTCAACATGTAGCCAAATATAAGAGATGAAAGCCAATTATAAATCCAAGAAAAAGTGAAGCCCCAACAGCCTCTGCACTCTCAAGACACCAAAACATCAAATGTCTTTATTGTCAAATCAGTCTGACATAAAAGAAAACCAACACAACCACTGACGTTCAACCAGGATTAGATTGGCTACAAAAAATTTGATAATTAAAACATGACAATTAAAAATGGTTTCATTGATTCTCCTGTTACTAAACATGAGTTTGATGAAAACGTTGTGACAATATTGCATTTAGTAATTTTTGAATGAGTGACAGGACTGTTAGTTTCACCAGCAGATGTCACTAGTGAGTAATGAATGAAGCATCGAGTAATTAACCTTTTTGCAAAGCAACGGGCTGGAAAGCTTCATTGCTTCATTTGCCCATCACTAGTTAGACACGTACCTTCTCCATAATGCAATATTTGGTATCTTTCTAATCATACTTCCATATAAAGCATATGAACGTTAATCTTACCTTGTAAAAAATGTTCTCTGCATGGTTTCACCAGGGCTGACGGTCATTATGATGAACAGCTGCTATCCGTCGCCGCCATATCTTTCCTCCTTACGATAAAATGACACGTTTGGTTTTCATCCTGGTCTGTTTGTACAGCGACCGCGCAGCATCCTGTGACCATTTATACTGCGAAATCACCTGCATAAAAGTGACATTATGCCACCACATGTGCGTTTAATGTACCTGAGCGTTATTCACGTTCATTATGGTGGAGTGGGCGGAGTTTCGAAGAGTGACGTCACGCGCAAACTGAACACAAGTACACACGGAAAAAACCACAGCAAACACATTATGACACAACCAACAAAGCGAATTTATTCACTCACCAGAATGGAAATGTCTGGAGCAAACGCGTAGGTATCTTGATATGTTGGAGAAGGTGATATCAGGACGTCTCAGCGCTGATATCCAGGCCATTCGTCGCCTTTTTGTTGGCTCAGATACCTTAGCGCCCCTCGCCTTGTTTCCAGGCAGGAAAAATAAATGTGGAATGAAAGTCTGTTTTCTATTTTTTTTTTTTTTTTTTACAACTGCGGTCGTGTGACCTAACATTACACCCAAGGACACAGCAAGTTCGTACCATTGCTAACTTAGACTCAAAAGATCTGCGAGAATGTCGTTTTCGCCGGTTTCCCCAGTTATGCTTGCGGACACCAAAGATGGCGCCGATACCCCTCCGACGTCACGCGTGACGTCACGCGCGGCTTCTCCGTCAGTAAAATACATTTTTATTCGGTTTTTTTCTAGGAAACCAAAGTGTTGGAGCTATTTATTCTTTACTTTTCTTTATCCATTTGAATTTTGTTAGTTTATTCATAAATGTATATTTTTTGTATTATTTACAGAACTTATTTGTAAGTTAATTGTTGATTTCATTTGCCTCTTGTTTTATTATTTTTCTTCTTATTCTTATGTTTGAAGCAAACAGGAA